>JAOCPS010585554.1:0-11145 GCA_025505425.1 Graphium colonna | reverse complement strand
ATTTAGATTTCGGCAAAGAGGACACGATGAGCTACAGAATCACTCATCACCGCATTTTTGCACTCCGTTGATTATTTCTAAACCACAGGTCTTCAGGGAGTGGAGCTAACGCAAGCTTCATATATTATTATAAAAAAAATAGACAAGGCCCCGAAAATCGTTGTTATACCTAAATATTCTGCTTGACAATTTTATCTCTCCAAGAAGTCAAATTCTAAATATTTGACAATATTATCAACCACAAATATTGTTCAGTTTCAGTATTTTATTCAAGGCATAAGAATAAGAAAAAAACTATTTTAAAATCATGAAGGCTCATATTACGAATATAAAATAAAAACAGTAAATTAAAAAAACCTTTATGTTTATGTTATTTCCGTAATTTTAATTTTCGCTGACTTTAAATTATAATGTATTCTAAAACGAAATACTATAAACTAAGCAATTATGCATATACGCATGTCTCGTATCTTTTAAAATAGATTTTGGTTAGAAACCAACAAATTTTCATAATTTTAAAATTATTAGATGTTACAATTATGAAAATTTGTTGGTTTTCTGTACGTCTGAATGGCAAAACATAAAGAATCACTCTGCTACACCACTTATAGTAAATTTTTTATATTATATTCATAAAAAAATATTATGTGGTATA
This sequence comes from Graphium colonna, assembly GCA_025505425.1. Classification (NCBI taxonomy): domain Eukaryota; kingdom Metazoa; phylum Arthropoda; class Insecta; order Lepidoptera; family Papilionidae; genus Graphium; species Graphium colonna. Next base: position 10,490 of record JAOCPS010585554.1, on the reverse strand, counting down.
TTACAAAAGGTCTTGTCAGCAGGGTCTAAAATATTTTGTTTTTAGTTTTCGTATATTACTTTTAAAATAAGAACGTAGGTGGCTCATTTTGCGGTATATTATCTAAATAATTTAAAAATGCTATGAAATTGAAATCGTTTAATAAACTATGAACAATCATAAATATTTAATATGATATAATCTACACGCTAGTGTATTTTATCTAGGGTACTTTAAATTAATAACAGAGGAACAATTTAAAGTTAAAGCGATCCATTAACTAGACCGCACTCGATTTAGCTTCGAACACGATTTATTACCCTCCTTGGAGCTACTGTGGATTATTTCAGAGCTTCCTCAGTAATTTGTACTCACAAGTGATATATAAAAATATGTTTGTTCGTTATGACGACTAAACTATTTATAATAATTAAAGCTACCGCAATGCTCAGGATTCGAATTTTTGTCAATTCGCGTGATAAAGAAAAAAATCGCTTGACATTTAAATCTTTACGTGTAAAGTCAGTGTTTAAAATATTTACTACTGTGCGTATAGTAAATTTAATATATATCTGCTATAAATTATTAAAAAATATTTGTCTGTGCTCTTCTCTATTTGAAATTTATTGGTTTTCCTTTGCCTGAAAAAAGGTGATCCATGCATCGGATGGGCATGTAAAAAGTCGGTCCCGGTGGTCAAGAACACCTTTCGCAGTCGTGAAAGGATGTCAATGCCTTTAAATATCCTTACAACTACCATCATTTGAATACAGTTTATCTCTTTGTGTTCCGGAGATCGGAGGCCAGTCACTCTGTATAAAAACTGATATGCAGGTAATATTCGGTTGGATTAGAAGCCGACCCAAAGAAATTTGGGAATAAGGCTAGGAGCCACCCAGGTTGTGCAGCACCTCGTGTTTGTCTGACGGATCACATGCTGCCGAGTCCAGCGCCAGCCCCAGACGCGCCCTGGCGGTCCCCAGGCATTGGTCCTATGCGCGCTCTATCCTTGTCCTTCATCCATGAATTATTGGGCGTCTATTAACGGAAGACACCCAGAACTTGCTTCGTTGCTTCGATTGGGCCATTTGAAATTTGGGCCTTAGCACCCTAACTTCTGCCGAGACACGAAGCAAACACCTTGTGGCAGGGTGCCCGGATTAGACCTTCAGATAAAAATTGATATATTATTTATATATATACTTATCAAATAGCTGAGTCAAATGGGCAAGTTGTGGGCTTTATTTTAGTTTGGTTAGTTTAAGTCTGTCCGCTGGATTTATTCCTGTATACTGTATAAGAGAAGTTTTAAATTTATTTAATATTTCTTGAGAGTATTCCCCCTCTTTTATCAGATTGTTACGTATTGTATTATCTAAGGTTTCATAATCATCATTTCTATAATTAATGTAAGAGATTCTGTTTGTGTAGAGGAATCTGAAATATGTGTATTTTGTTTAAATGTGGACGAATGACTATACTGATTTCGTGATTGAGTTTGTGACTGTGCAGAATTTTCACGTATTATTTGAGTAGGTAGTGGTGATATAATGCTTTAGTTGGCCTTGTAATTGTGTGTTTACTTCCTCTTTTATTCCATCCAGAGTTTTTGGGATTAAAGTTTATTTTTTACAATAGTTCTTCTTTGGTCAGATATTCTTTTTTCTGATACAGATATATAATTATTATTTTTCCGATAGCATAATTTCCGAAAATTGCCTGTGAAATTATTTTCTGTATGTGGTAAAATCTACTTCTAGTTATGTGATGATATAGTTAGTACGCATGATAAACATGTTTACGTCAGTACTCCATTTTATGCGTACTCTTGCTTTTTCAGCTTTGGTGGACGCGGGCATAAAGGCGTTTGCCTACTGTGCAACATCCAGAGTTGGGATAGGTTGTTTCAAATGGATTGGAGATGGTGATGATGAGCTTGAAGTTATATGATGTATTTTGTCAATAGTATTTGTAACTATTGGATTTATTGATGCGATAGTATTTTCAGCTGTAATATTTTTGTCGGTGGAAGCCCGGCTGTCCAACTCCTCACCGCTGACCGATTCGCATGCTGAAATAACCAGCGTCAGTCCCAGGTGTGCCCCGATGATCACCCTCGGGTAGCGGCCCTAAACGTTTCCTTCTTGAACGGGTCTCTATATCTAATGGGTTTCCAGAGCCATGTTAGTCGCACCAGTAATTATTTTATTGCGTGTCTGCCCTCTGCATAAATCTGATGTTTGATTTGGACGCATGGTTGTATTAAATGGCTTATTATTTATTATTTTTATTTTAGGAGGAAACATGATATCTCGTCTGGCTAGGCGTCTAAATATTCATATATTAAAATTCTGAAAATATACATACACATACATATTTTTATATAATACATATACTATAAATAAACTTTACATAAATAGATATAATCCAGCCAGATGGCAGCCTTCGGCAGGGGAGACCAAACGGCTGGGGAATAGGGCGAAAGTGAGAGAATCGGCGGACAATTCGGGCGGCACCGTATCGAGGAGCACCGCTTTCTGTATTTGAGCCAGAAGCTGACCGTCGTTAAGTCCCAGCCGCCTCAGATGCTGTGAGAGACTGCCTGGGATCAACCCGTTCCCAGAAACGACTACAGTGATAATTTCATTCGACGCTCAACCTCACATGTCGGTCACCTCGTGAGTCAGGTCTAGATATATACGTTTCTTCTTTGTTTCGGCATTAACGAAGTTCTCGTCAAATGGGATCCTTATGTCGACCAAAAATAACCTTGGCCGTACCCAGTTAATCAAAACGATTTCAGGGTTGTTCGTCAGTATCGTTCTGTCCGTGATGATAGGCCAGTCCCAATAGAGCCTGGCGCGGTCATTTTCGAGCACGGCATCCAGCAAGTACTTATAATACGGCAATCTTCGCTCCGTGAGACCATATTTCAAAACGAGCTCCTCATGGAGAATTCTGGCCACTAGACTGTGCCTGTGCAAGTACTCAGTGTTAGAAATAGCCGAACAACCGGAGATAACATGCCGAAGCGACTCCCCAGGATGGCGACATAATCGACATATAGTTGTTCGTCTTAATAACCTGATCTTGTATTGCAGAGGCAAAATCCTCGGTTTCTCCGAAGAGGTCATCGAAACGCAGCCAGTTTACTGAGGCGGTGGTGTCTACAAAAGGCTCGTGAAGAGTCTTGTGGAATCGTCAATGGAGCTCTTTCTTTTTCCAAACGGTCTTGCCAGTGCTCGTTGGCTAAGGATAGTGGGGTCAATCCTTTGTGACTCTGAATGACGTCTGCGTAGAATGCCTCATCCGATTTCGTCAGGAAATACTTACGGAGGCTGCACACTTCACGATTAAGCACAGTGAGGGCGCTTAAAAAGTCCCTCCCACCATGCTTCCGTGTTAAGTACAGCCTCATCACTAATGACCTCGGATGATGCATTCTGTGTGACGTCATTATGGTGCCGACTTTTCTGTCCAGCATTCAGCTCGGTTTTAGTCCATCTAAGTATTCCAAAGGTCTAAACGAGGACGGGCTTAAGCCAACAGTTAAATGATCGTGCTTTATTGAAACCTGACAAAAGGCTATTAAATACGTTTGCCATGCTTCAAAAAAAAAACGTCGCGAACTAATTGTTTTATGCTTACCTGGTCGATAACAATGTTCTGTGACATACCCAGGTACCGGTATGTTTCAGCCTTGCAAAGGGTCTTTATGTCGACGGGCATTGAAGTACCAATACCTCGGTATGCGTTACCTACACTCTTTACACGTGGTGAACCGTACATTTATCCGTCCTCAACTCCATTCCGATAGAAGTGCTAAACTCAGAAATGATTTTTAACATTTCTATCAGATGAGAGCGATAAGACCGATTTATAGAGCCTCTTCTGGTCACTCTGAAAGAGACGATTCTGGTTGCACCGCTTTGACCTCTTGGTACATCGCCGGATCCGCTTTACCTAAGCTGCGACCCTTTGCTTCAGGTCATCGGTACGCTCCGTCAGTCTCTGGGCTATATTCAGTTGGGACAAGTTCACGCTACTCCCAGGAAACGACCCTGCTTAACCAACTTGAAGCTTAGGAGCCTGCCGATTAGAGCTTTTGCCTTTGCGATATGATTTTCAATTCTTTTCCTCCACTCTGGTGTAGTATTGTGTGGTCTTGTGGCGCAACCAGAAGTGGGAAATTTGGCACCAACTGTGTGGCAAACTGCCAGTGCGGCGCCAAAGAGAATTGAGTTCGTATCACGAAGGTCCTCGCTGGTTTCCAGGTAGTTTGCCAGCATTGGATTAAGAGTCCATTCCTGCTTCGACTGAATCTACCACTGCTGGAGTGTTAACAGTGGCATCTATGTTTACATCCACATCGGGATCCATAGACGCCGCTACACTTTTCGCTACAACATTTCCAGGTGGCGCCGGAATGACCTTACACCGTAGTCGTTCGAGTTCGGAATCATCGAATAGTTTCACACGAATGATGTACCGAACTCGGTCTGCCAGGTTTTGTTCCGCGACGGTTAATGATGGCTCCAGCTCAGTAAAATAGGTGATGCATTCTATCCCGATATGCGTAACTTCCGTTTTCTCCCTCTTTTGCCCTATAATATGCTCGCAATGCGTTTCTATTCATGTTCGCACTCCAACGCATGTTGCGTATTCCACCAGCGTTGGGTGCCAATTCCTGGGACCGTGAGGACCCTGCCGACATCAAGCCAGCTTACGGGGATGATAGATGCGAGGTGCTGCCAAGTGGTCGTGCAGCACCTCGCGTTTATCTGGCGGATCGTATGCTGCCGCGTCCAGCGCCAGCTCCAGGCGCACTCTATTATTTTCCATCATCCATAATTATTGGGCGTCTATTAACGGAAGACGCCCAGAACCGGCAACGTTTCTTCGATAAGGCCATTTGCACATACGGGCTTTTGCACCATAACTTCTGCTGAGGCACGGTGCAAACACCTTATGGCAAGGTGCCGACTGATTGCACCAGTTACACAGTTTTGTCACTTTAACTATTTTACTATCATTTTTAATTATTATTAAATAACACATATGTTGAAAAGAAGCAGTTCAAAGTCATTGAGTAAATTTTTATCCATAATTGTATGATATGTGTATAGAACCAGAGTCTAAATTCTTATATGATTTTTGTTACTTTGTTTTACTCTAACTACTACTACTCTAACTGTTTCTTATATTGGTAACCGTGATTGCCGGCATGAATTCTTTTGGGAATAGAGCTTGTTTTGATATATTTTGTCAAATCCTGTCCAAAAAATTTAAAACTTTTGACATATAACGTTACCGTTTCTTATTCTCACTAAGAGATATTTTTATCAAGGCGACGAAGAGATAATTTAAAATGGTACACAAGATATCAAAAATACTACCTTTTTTTAAAAAAAATAATATCCTGTTGCAAAAAAAGTCATTACTATCCGAAAGAAACAGTATAGACAACTTGCTAAGCAATCTGGAGTCCACCAAAGTAGAAAAAACTAGCCAATCGCATAATTTTTCAGATATTGTTTTGGATATAAAAATATATCTTACACGATACCTAAGAAATTATGGTGAGGATTAGAGCAGTTCAAACTACACTTGATAGGAGATCTTAAATCATGTGGGTATGTTACGATATATCAAAATGTTCACAAATTGTTTAAAGTAAAATATTCAAACAGTTTTAACAATGTTTACTAAAGTAAGTGAGTACATTAAAACTTTCGAATACTTTTCGTTTTACATCACATTTTAACAGAAAACTATGAAGCCGACTTCAAACACATTAAAAGTAAATATTCTTTATACATTTTTTTCGGTTATTTTGATTTAAAAAACAAACTCTTAGGCCGATTTTCATAAAATTAAAAAAAAAATATATGAAACTACCTCATTACCATATTCTTTCTCATTACAAAAGAATTTTGAAAATCGGTTTATAAATATGAAGAAATCGGCAGAAACATAACGTTCAAATTAAGGACTTCCTATTTTGAAGTCTTCATTAAAGGAAGATGACATCATTGATGATAAGAAGTTTGATAGAATTGTTAACGATGCGAACAAAGAAACTTTTGTATAATATTGTGACATTTCCATATTGTGACATTTTAAATACTGGCGCCTATTTGCGCCAGTATAAATACCAAATAAACAATCTTATGGGCTAAGCGGTCTCGTGTCCTTGAAAACCTCATCACGGACTTAAGCACCAAATTTGTGCCAAATGAGCCATTTCAGCTTTTTGATAAGAAAATTGCGGACGACGATCAGCCTAAAATTTCAATTTAAGACCAATTCATTATTAAATCATTTATGGAATAATACATTGGGCTAAAGATAAGATCTCGTGAATTCTTTTCAATGTTTTACAATACAAATACATATAATCTCATCCCGTAAATTAATCAGAAAAAATATATTTTATATAGAGAAAGAGACATACCAGCAACTGGCTCACCTTTACCACCGCCCATGGTATCTTGCAACAGCATAGGAGTTATAATAGCGTTGCCAGCCTTTATGGTATTATCAGAAATAAGCGTCAATAGGTTAGTCTTAACGTCTGGAAATACCATTAGCGGCAGTTCGTTCATCAGAGTTCTTCGGTTTCTGTTTTATGTTGATACATTTATATTTATATTTTTAAACATAATAAAAGAAATAAATACTATATTTAATACATAATTAAACATAATAATACAAATATTAAAAGAAAAGTAATGTGACAGCATATTTTAAATCATCCCACTGTTGGGCAAAGGCCTGCTCTAGACGAGAGGGTATAAGGAAAAAAAATCCGCTACGGAGCCTAAGTTCAAATTGGCAAATTTTACATATGCCATAAATATTTTTTTACTCCCCAGATATGTACAAAGTCTTCATTTCTGAGAAATAATCACGATGTTTCCTTTTACCATCGTGCACATGGCCAATCTTCTTCTTCTTATTCGCGATATTCCCGTCTTATAACGGGGTTCGCTTTCCCGCTTCTCTTTTTCCACTTTGCTCTATTTAAGACATCTTCATCTTGTAGAACAAATAAACACTTAAAATTGAAATCTAGAAATTAACTTTTGTATTAGTGCGATTATGCACTGTTGCTAAATAAGCTTGAAAATATAATGCATGTATGTAAAAACATCCCACTTTTTCCAAAATATACGAAACTAGGCCATGCATGATGAGGTTTGGGCTAGCCAAAACAAAAATATATTTTCTTTATAAATGTATAAAAAGTTAACACATACGCTAAATAAATAAATAAAATAAATGATGTAGCTTTTCCTAAATAAATCAAGACAACATAAGTAAAAAGAGCTACTTTTCTGTTAAACAGGATAATGCACAGTGAAAGACTTTTTTTTTAATAAAATGAGTGCATCAAATAAATACTTTAATTTTTAATATAAATCGTATACATTTAAAAAATGAGAAAACATAAGATACCACAGAGTTTTTTGCCGGTTCGTCTCTGGAAAAAACAAGTATTCGAACCGGAACAGTTTGACGTCTGTGAGCGCTTAAAGATTTAAATATTTTGAGTTTAAATTTGAGTGCCGGCCACTGAGATATTACGGATTAAAATATTTCTTCATAAATATATCTAATAAACAATAACTCGTGTCTCGGTGTGACTGATAGTATTTCTCCAAAACGGCTCCATTACATATTTTTTTGTATTTTTAGTAGGTATGAGAATAGAGCGTAAGATATTTCTTATACTCTTTCCCCCTTTTTGATACCAATCTTTGCATTCTTAAGCAAAAAAAAGTCAATTTTTCTGTAATACATTACCATAGCATTAACAAATTCCGTATTCCGTTTTAATATTTTATGTAAAAGGAATAACAAAAGGTTTTATGAAAACGGAAAAACAATTTCTACGCAGGTATCAGAAATATTCAAAAAATTGTCATTATGCTTGAAATAAATGTACCAATTGAGTTATTTAAAAACTCCTAAGTAGGTACTCTATTTAGTACTGAGTATATGTGTTAATGTTATTTTTTGTCAATGCTGCCATTGGACCAATTTGGATGATTTGTTTTATTATTTGCTTTTTTTCCGTATTACAATTATCTGCGGAAACTATTCGCTGTAGACTGTAGCATGATTAGGAACACGCAGCTTTCCTTCAACTTAACAAATTCAAATCGAAAATACTATAAAAAATTACACGGCAGACCATTCCGATTAACGTTCTATGGCTAAAACAAACGCACCTTAATGAGTTCTGCATATTAAGGGAAAAAAAGGAAAGGAGTTATGAAAATATAAAGAATGTATTGAAAAAAAAATGCATTTGCGTTCATCCCAAGAAGGATAAATTTATGTGATTTCAATGTTTGTGGACAAATACCTGCATCAATTCCTTTGGAGTAAGAAATTGAATTGTTTGTTTAAACAAGGAGACAAATTCGTGATACATCTCATGAATTATTTTGAACTTCGTTGTATACATCATTTTGTAACGTCATTACGTAATAAAATCTATTGCAAAATTGTTAGTAACGGTATTAGAAAATAAAAGTAATGATTCGATATTTTAAAAAGTAATAATAGGAGAACATTTATAACACACTCTTTATTGTTCATCTGTTGGTCTTAAGATGTTTTTATATAATCGCCTTGCTTATTATAGTGTATGAAATTATTCGCAATAGAGTAAACTAATATGGAAAATATTTTCATTTAGATACTATAATTATTGACAAATAACGGAAGTCACACAACGAAATAATGAAGCGGATTTAGTGACATTATTATTTATAGAAATGAAGACGCATTTAAATAATTATTTCAATAATATTTCCCAAAAATTTACTCATTCCATCTAAGCAGCGTGTCTTTTTCTTGTTCTTGAGAACGTCAATAAAAAAATATTATTTTTTTAATTTAAACGATACAAATGTAATGGTTTAATTTTTTTTTGAAAATCGGTCTTGTAATTCCTATTTGTTGTTTCAAACAAAAATATATAGATAATTATACTTTGGATGGATATGGTGATATTTAAAATACATTTGAAGTGGATTTTCTTTCACTTTTTTCATCGCTCTGTAATATATTTTTTTATATTTCCAAAAAAAGTTATAACGACCTCATACTAACTTTTCCCATATACTAAAAACTGAAAAAGATCAATAGACTGATATTAATACTAATATAAAACGTCTATATCATCAACATCTCTATCAACTGTAAAATACTCTGTACAATAACGTCACGATTACATTATCTGCTACATATATAAGGGAGAAATACGCAGTGCGCTATTACAAATCAAGTTTGATAAAAAAAAACTCTTCAGAGAACGACATTAATACTTTAAACAAAACACTACAATTGGTACTTACTGAGGCAGGACAAGCTTTCTTCATTATTAGTGATTTCAATGCTACGATAAACAAAAACGGAAGATGAAACCTTTGATATGGGTTAATTTAACAGAATTGAAATAGGAGAAACGTTCATGCAATGTGCTATGTGTTCTATTAAGCTCCGAGTTCAATAAAAATTAAAACAAAAACTTAAAAATTAAAAAAACCATGTAACCATTCTGATCAAAATAACGAAAAAGGCACAAAAAACAGAAAAGAAATTATTGAACTTATTCTACAAAATTACCGAAGAACCAATAGATGTCACAAACAACAAAATTTTTACAAGAAATGTATACAAGACTTAAAATAAGAGCAAAAGAAACCAAAAGTAAACATTATATCCTAATCTGTGTTATAGAAAATCACAAAAATCTTTATAAAAAGGAATGCAACTATGAACTCTGGCCTTACCACAATCGATGTCGGAAAAATTATTGAAATGACAAATGAAATTAAAACTAATAGAAACCCTGGGCTCGATGGTATATGCAATCAATTTTTAAAATCTGGAATGGAACGGCCAGCGTGCCAACTTGTTGCCTATTAAGCAAGATCCTTGACACCGATCAGACAGCAGAACAGTGGAAACAATCCAACGTAATCATGCTTTACGAAAAAGATAACGCAAAGATATTGGTAACTCCAGAACAATCAGCCATCTCTTAAGTATGTTTAAAGTGTTAACATTAATCTTGTTCATTTTTCACCTAAAAAAAAATAGGTTTTTACCTAAGGAATTGCCGGTTTGTATGAAATAAATGAAAGTACTTATTTTCAAACTCTTCAAAGGCATTTTGTACTGCCTCTCGGGAATGTAATTTTTTACGCAGTAAAAAGATGTCTTAATTTTAGAAAATAAAATAGTTGGTAGGTGCAAGGTCTGTTGAATATGGCGGATGAGGGAGTACGTCCAACCCCAGCTCTTTCAGCTTGGATACTGTCTGTTTCTCAGTATGAAGTCGCGCTTTGTGGTGAAGGAGCAGTAAGGACGACAGATTGACCAAAGCTGGTTGCACATGTTCAAGCAAATAAAAAAGATTTGGTCAAGTTTTTGTACGCAGGTGCTCCTGTTAAAAAGGTAGTTAGTTATAAGTCCAGTTTGACTTACGTGGGTGA
>JAOCPS010585443.1:0-11146 GCA_025505425.1 Graphium colonna | reverse complement strand
ATGTTTTTATATCATTTTACCCCCTTTAAAAAAGGAGGAAGGTTTTCTAATGTTTATATGTTCCTTTTATGTAAGTTTGCGCATATATCTGCCATTTATGGACTGATTAAAAAAAGTATCTTATAGTTAATTATTCTGGATGAAAATAAAAATAACAAAATTTAGGAATGTTCGCACATATATCCGCAGCCAATTAACTGATTTGTAAAAATATTTTTTATCTTTTCGGGTACACCTCCACAATGGTCCCACAGTTATATTATTAAAATTGGAGTAACAGTTTGTTACTAAAAATCAAAATAACGGAAATGATATGTTTCAAAAGTACACTTTTAAGGCGTTTGTAATCGGTTTCTGTAATTTTCTGTGAAAATTAATTTGTTTATTATAGCATACGTGTTGCGCCATTACATAACGTAAGTTTACATTCTTGATCTATTTTCTTTTATATTATTTGTGTAAACTGTTTTGTTCTTTGGAGATAATTACTTAAAATATTGTACTTATCTGCTCTTTAATAACAATTTTATGACGCACTCCACTACATTCATTTTGGGAATGAACGTATTACCTTAAGCGAATACATTTTGATTTACAATATTTTAGAAAAACATTAAAATATTTTACATCGAAGAATTATATTAAACTTTATTTAAATTTGCAATATTTGTCAGGTGGTAGAGCATAACATCTTTTCATAGCTTTTGCTGCACTTTTACTGTCACGCTCCTCTGGGGTAATACCGCTGCCCTTAATAATGTTGACATAAAATAAAGTATGCATGACTTTTGGGTATACCGGATGGTCATATCTACACTTTTCTTTTTCCTCTCCTGTCCGCTCCAAATCGTTAATCTCGACCCATCCTATCCAATTAACCTAATGTATCCAATTTCCCAGGTTTACAATGCACTTGCAACTCCCCCGATGTAACGTGTGTCTATGGGCGACGGGATCACTTACCATCCGTTGAACCATCTGCTGGTTTGTCTTTCTTTCCATAAAAAAAATCTAACTTTTGGCAAATGTACAAGTAAAGACTTTGTATTCTTTTAACTAAAATTACTGAAATTGAGTATATACAAGCAACCTAGCACAATTTTATAACGTATACGCATCATTATCATTATTTCAAAGAAACGCTGAAGAGCCTAAATTATGGCACGAGAGATAACGTCGACTCAGCAGACAGATGGATGATCAGGGGCCCATATAGTAGTTCCTGTTTTATCGATTAGAACGAATTTACACGAACAGGGAAAATCTTTCTATAGTGGTGCCAGTTAACGAATATACAGCTGTTTTTTATACCTATTTTTTATACCTGTTTTTTTTTTTTATTAAATAAAGACAAACTACTAATAAACTTTATCGCAGTAATTAATACAAACATTAATTATAAAATATTGGATTACAGTGTGTATTCCTGTATTCTCTCTGAAAAAAATAATAAAATAGTCCGAGAACTTAACATAATATAAATTTTCAAACTTCTTTGAAAATGAAACTTGTATATAATAAGATATTGGATATTTATCAAGAAGACAAAAGCTATAAACTTGTTTTATGTTCATCTTTAGATGTAAGAGTATAACTTTTTTTTGAAATGCCCTGTATGGATGTCTGTTTTCTAACTTATAATGTATCCACGATGCGATATGTGTATCCCGACTGGCAAGTTTGCGTTTGCTTTGAGTTTTCTGGTTGTTCTCTCTCTCTCTCTCACTCGAGGCCAAAAATTCAGCAGTTCCTCTGTTAATTCTCCACAATAGGGCGCTGTTTGCTAAGTGCTTCATCTGTCAGAGCATGGACCCTTAGACACGTTGTATATTGTATGTTCACTCTAAATCACCGTCGCCCAATATTCACGCAGTCGGATAACAATCAACGTAAGTTATTTCCCCTAAAGGAACTCAGATTGAGCAAATTATTATCCTCTTTACATTCCTTTAAGCATTTATATGTATTGAGTGATATACGAAATACTCGTACGTTAGGCATAAATAACACGTAGATTTTTATTAAGATAAATTTATTTCAAAATAATTTAATGCATTGCAACAATAATTTAATGCAGCCGTGGTAACTCAGTGTCCGGGCGCTTGCCTTCATTTCCTTTTACTCGAGGCAAACCTGAGTTTTATTCCCGGTGCTGGCATCAATGAAATTGTTAATTTTATAATTGAAATTTTAATTGCTGACTTACCACGTGCTCTGCGATATAGGAAAACATCTTGAGGAAACCTGCATATCTAAGAAATAATATTTCTGAGATATGCGAAATCCGTCAATCCACACTTGGGCTTCGTGGTGGACTTTGCTTTATGCTCTCTGTCTAGAGAAGGCCCAGCTGTGGTATAATTTACAAATGCATTGCAAAAATAGGTATCAAGAAAATATTTATCTTTGTGTATAGGGCTTTTATTATTTCCTTCCAATCCATGAAATCTATTGTTGTTCTATAACATGTCTACTTTCATGTTCCTGATCAGTGTGATTTTAAAGTCGTTTATGCATTTGGCAATTACAAGTTGTCTTAGCGCGGATCATTCGCCTGTTGTTTAAAAAAAACACCCAGACGTTTTCCTTAAGATTACTATAGTTTTTTTTCTGAGTAATTATATTGTTATTTTTCCTACTTAATGTTTCACTATAACACTATATATCTCCTTGAGCATCGTTTAGTAATAAAATAGACTTTTAATAATTGTAATACATAAAAACCATATTATGTTTTCAATGCATAATTCAAGAAAGATTAAAATTTGACAATAATAAATAAATGGGAGACGCCAGATGTCGATATATCCAAACAGTAAGATTGATAATATTTGCCAACCAAAGTCGAAAACTACAATAGAACTATCATCCAACAGTTGAGACATTTGTTTGTATAGTTTTAGGTTTAGTTTAAATAATATTTTTATATTATATTAAAGCCATTCAAAAGTTAAAAATTTCTTTCAAGGAGAATTTTCAATGGACATTCACAATATTATTACATGTTGAGCAAGGAAGAGAATAGTTTTAGGTTCATTGCAATTTTTTTTAATCATCGGAGTTCCGAATTTATATTTAACTTTAAATGTAACGAGAATGATGAAATTAAATGAACTTTATGTAGGTGATAGAACAGAACATCCTTTCACAGCTTTTGCTGCACTTTTACGGCCATGCTCGCTTGGGGAAGTACCACCACCCTTCATAAAGTTAATATGAAATAAAGTATGCATGACTTTTGGAAATGCCGGATGGTCATGTCTACCCTTTTCTTTTCCCATCCTATCCAATTTTCCAGGTTGACAACGCACTCGCAACTCTCCAAATGCTGCGTGTGTCCTTGGGCGACGGGATCGCTTTCTATCAGTTGAACTGTTTGCTCGTTTGTCTTGCTTTCCATTAAAAAGGGTGCCGGTTGTAATTAGGTAGTACGCGCAAGGCCGGGATTTATTTTTAATTATATTTTTTTTCTTCATATATGATCCCCACATAAAGTACTGAAAGTGACTCACCAATCATCCTATATAATGGTGAAATATTAAATTAAAGTTTAAAGTCTTAATATACACACACTTATAAATAATGCATTTATGTGTGTGTGTGTGTGTGTGTGTATATTAAAGACTTTCTGGAAGTATTGATCCTAATCAATAGATACAGATACATGCCTTCAACTTCTTCGTTGGGGTGTGTAGTCGTTGAGGCATAGACCTGTACTACTCTTAGGGAGTATTATTTTGCTCTACTTTATAACGATGTACGCTACCCTAGCCGATACACTGCCAACCTCTACGACGTTGTGCTTAAGTGATTTGTAGATCTGAAATCCGACATCACCTTGGGATAGTTGATGTCCTTCTCGGAAGTAGAATAAGTGACCAGCATCTAGTGTAATCCTATCTTCTCCCTCTCTTAGTATTTCCGATATACCAGTGCCGATATATGTGCCAGTTGATCCGACTTGCCCCACTTCCAGTTCGGTAAGGTGGTTCATAGGAATAGTGCGACTACCAGGAACTGGGGGGCCTTAGGGGCTTTAGGGGCCTTCTGGGTGATTCTCATGGGGTGGGGGGAGTTACCTTAGTCACCACTTGGCAGGCGGGTTGGTGACCGCCATCGGCCGCCGTCGGAATTGTGCTAACTTAACTTCATGCAAGGCTTTGTAATTTTATTATTGTTGATATTCCACAGGCATGTAATTTGTTGAAATTGATTAAAATTCTAAACAGAAAATCAATTTCTTTACTTCATAAAAGCGTTTTATGCACATGCTGCTTTTCAACACTGTATTAAGAGTTGTGGCAGAGATTCAACCAAGAAGACCGTTACTATAGAGGAGGGTTTAAACTTAAGCATCCCAGCAGCTTTACAACAGGGTCAATGCCGAGGGACCTGGTGAATTGTGGTGCAGAACATTAACTGTGACTGAGGGTCGTGAAAAATCCTCAATCATGAGGAAGTGACTACAAATAAAGTACTAACTTTCTTCGTAATCTTCAATATTTCTTGCATTTTAAGTTATAAGTAAAAGATCTAGAAGCAATTTTATAAGATTGCTATTATAATTCAATTGCTATTCTATTTTTTAAACACTAATAATATTCTACTAAATTTGCATACGATTCTATGTACTTAATCAATATGTAATAAATAAAATATGAATTTAATCAATATGTAATACGAACTTATAACTGTATACCATATTCAACATTTTCTAACGTCATGACCCGATTTAATAGAAATGTGGAGCCCAGCCGAGTTTTGAGACTTCGTTCTTAAAACAAGCCATTTCCTTCGTTGCACGCAGACATCCTTCCGTTTCAGATGGATCGATTCTCTCGCATATGTAGAAAAAATAGATGATTTTCGCCGCAATCTCTTCATCTAAAATAAATTAAAATGTGTCCATCGCACCGGTTAATGGTGGTATTTTATACATACAATTTTTTGTGTATACTATGTATGCTGATGATATTTAATATTGTTTCTTATAATTGAATAACCTTATATAATATTATTTGGGCCATGTAATTTTTTTACTGACGAGGCTGACAAAAAAAGCAGATAATTTTGAAACAATACATTTTTACTTCAATATTAAGCATTTTAATTAGTTAGCCCTGGCTTATATACAGTTTATTTCTGGAAAATAATACAATACACCCAAGGAAGTGCTCGTACATATAACTAGCTTGAAATAAAGTATTCCTGGCGTTAGAGGTATGCATAAGGCCCTTTCCTTTCCACTACTTTTCTCTCTCGTTTAGGATCATATGTATACATATGTTCGTAAAGCCACATACCCCATTGTATACAAAAGTGGCAAACCGAACGGCATTCAAGGGGGATGGCTTCACTTAACATGAGATAAACTAATTGGTTTTTTTCATAATCTTTCTAACAAAAATTCCTAGAACACATACAAATAAAACGTATCATATGTCGATTGAAATTTTGTTAACTTACCTGCCCCAATTGATCTCAGAAATTCGTTAATACCTTTAAGATTAAGCACAGGATTTAACCCTTGCGTAATTAGGTCCAAATTTCCATAAACACAAATTAGGGCACAGCCCAACTCCTTGTTTTTTGTTTTGTAATCATCAAATGTCCAAAAATTCCTAAGTTCTTCAGAAAATTCTATGTAAATGTTCATCTGGATCGAATATAAAATCATTGATTAAAATAGGTTTAAAAAGCTGTATATACTTCTTTACACAAATAAATGACGCTCTGGATGATAATGTGATCGTTCGATGTACGAGTTTGTATATGTATGTTCTTTTGTGGCAATCTAGAGACAAAATATGGCGGCCTATGTTGATGAATCGTACGCAAATCGATTCATCTTAAAAATTGCCAGTTACACTCAATTCAGGAGATAGTTAGTAATAAAAAAAATATACTTCAAATCAATTTAACTTAGATCTTTTAAAATTGTTTCAATAACTAAATATTCAGAAAATTTAAGGAGTAGGTAAACAGTACAACCATAGTAAGCCATATTAAAGCAAGCAAGAAAATAATGTCAGATAAGAAATAAAAATCAAAGCTATCAGAAAAGTCATAAAAACTAATTGCAAAAGGGCAAAACTATGAAAGAGAATATAGAGAATAAAGAAAATTCGATAAACCAGTCAAACGAAGTATACGACATGACATTAGAAAGTATAACTGTGACTTGATTAAAGTGGCTATAGAAACCAATGCTTCATTAAGAACAGCAAAACAAGGAATATCAACAGGAAGACGATGGATCAACATTTTCCAGAATAATTATGCATTCAGTTTTACAAAAAAACTCTACACTGATGAAAACAAGCTACCTAAATTCGCAATATTTTCGTTCTGATAATGTCCCCGTAATCACGTACAATGAAGTTATGACGCCTTAAAAACTATGAAATTTGGAAAATCTCCAGGAGAAGATGTAATCACTACAGAAGAATTAAAAACTGGATCACAAACAAAAATACCTCTTTTACAAACCTTTTTAATTCCATTTTAGCTACAGGATAGATTGCAAAAAATATGTGCTACTCAAATATTGTTATACACCATAAAAAGGGTGTCACCCTTTTTGTGGAGTATAACAATATTTAAGTAGCAAATATTTTTTGCAATCTATCCTGTCATCGAACATTACCAACTATAGAACGATAAGCCTAATATTTCATATCTATAATTTTTTTTTAAAATTATACAGAACAGAATAGCAGGAATATGAATCAACCACCTGAACGAGCTGGATTCCGTCCACAATTCTCCATCACCGATCATCTTCACACGCTTAATCAATTAATAGAGAAACATAAAAAGTATAATATTCCACTTTAGCCTTAGTCTTCAGGCTATCAAAGGCCTTTGATACCCTGAAATATTATTTTATATTTACCGCACTCAAAAATCAGAAAATAGATTCCTCATATATAGACTTTCTGAAAAGAATCTACCATGACAGCACAGCTAATGTAAAACTACATTCTTCTGGTCCATTTGACATAACAAAACGATCCGTTGTCACAAAAATATTTAATTGAAAAAGATTTTAAGGTACTTGTAGTATTATGTGAAACGAAAGCCATAGTTATCGCGGACAAACGTTTAACAAATCTTAGATTTGCTGATGACATAGTCTTATTTGCCCCATCAGCACCTGAACTAGAGAGAGCTGAGCAAGGCAAGTCAGAGGGTGAGACTTTTAATCAATTGGTCTAAAACACAGTAAATGACGAATAGCGCAAAACGCCAGGTTGAGGAAGATGGGGACATGCGATACAATATTGAAGAGTATACATACTTGGGCCAGATAGTTTTTTTCACTACCGGCAACACAAAGAAATAGATCGTAGCATTAAAAACGCCTGGAAAAGCTACTGGTCTATGAAGGTGCTTATGATCTTCCCATCTTCCTGAAACGCAAACTCATTGACATGTATATCCTATCCATCCTTACCTACGGTGCACAAACATGGTCCCTAATCAATGTGCAAAAACCCACCTCAAGGTTTTGATAAAAAACAATGGAATGTAGTATCCTAGTTATAAAAAGATTGTACCGCATTCGAAATACCACATTACCTTCCAAGAAAGGAGTTACAGATGTTGCATTAAAATCTGCCAAACTAAAATGGGAGTCTGGAGCCGGTAATATTAGTCGAATGCACCCTGATAGGTGGGCGCTGCATTTAACATATTGAAACGGAAACATGGATCTGCCTGTTGATAAATATAATGGTGTTATTTAACAGTACGTAGTCGTTAGATAAATTGTATGAATGACATAGGTCCACCTTGCGGAGCGATCATTAAAATTATGTACTAGTCGAGCAACAAATCTAATAAATTTAAAACATGTTAAGTACTATTAGCAGATAATTTAGAAATATTTCGCTCCTAGGATGATAAGTCCTTATTTAGTTTTATTTTTATTTTTAATTTTGATATTGTTTATTGCAAAAAAGCAGAAATTAACTGGTCGTTAAAGTAAATATATTTTTGTAAATAAATTGTGTAATAACTTTAACATATAATAAATTTATTATGACCTTTTAATATTCATTCGTGACCCAACCTAAAATATTGGTTTTTTGTTAATTATCTATTTATTAACCGGTTTCAAGTTTAATTAATGCTTTTTTAATAATTTTAAAGTATAAACTCGTAGAATAGACGTTGAGTATGATAAAGAAATGAATATGCAATAAGTCATATTTTAATAATTTTTATCTTTAAAATCCAATGTCTAGGAAAATATTTTTTTAATTGTTCAAACGCACTATTCACAAAATCAAGACTTGACAGATCATGAACGGATTCAGTATTTAATAAATAAATTGTCAGGTCGCGCGCTCACAGTATGCAAGGGAATCGTTCCGAACGCGAAAAACTACTCTGTATTTGGCAGACGTAAGTCGATAAATACAATCAACATAGCTTGGCCTCCGCCTATTTAAATCAGATGTTTGAATTTAAAGCCTTTAATTTGAATTTTTTCCTCAGTCAATTCTGTATGGCAGAGTCGAGTTTAAACTCGATCAAACTAGATTTAGTTTGTCGGATTTTATTGTTGCATTTTCAGCTCAGAAAAGTAGATACTAGCACTGCACGTTCGTTTGAAATGCACAGGGAGGTGTCGCTATGACAACTTATAAAGTTTTGATAAAATTCATTCGCCAACAAAGTACAATTTTAGATCGCATTTCGTTCCCTTCTTAGGGTCGCTTAAGTGTTATGCATAAAAATTCCGCTTGTAGATCAAAATTTTATTATAGTTAGTGTGGATGTAGACATCACTCATTGTTGTGTCGTAAGTTATCGCAGCCTAGTGCAAACCTGCTGCCGCCGCGGACTCCTAATCGAGAACCGCGGTCCTCGCGCGCACTGAATGGCAACGGCTTAGCTCAAACTGCCGCTCTAAAACAAGCACCGTCGCATTCCGCTGTCGCCACGCTTGGCAAAGAAAATTACGCGTCACTTCAGATCGTATCGCTTTGCAATTTGCGTGATGTTTTGCAGCCCACGGATACGACGTGCTTACTAGGAACCGTGCAAGTATATGGGACTGATGCAAACGGTAAGCGACCTAGTATGCGTTTTAATAGATTGTGCCTCTCAAAGTAATTTTGTAACTCCGAAATGTTGTGCTAAATTAAATTTAAAATGTGTGCCTAAAACCATAATTAAGGGCATAGGTACCGCGTCGAACCCAATAAAGGGGGCAGTCTCCGCAACTTTATCGTCGCTTTTAAATGACAATTTTATTTCAATAGTTGCCTACGTTACCGACCGCATCACAGACAACCTACCTTCAGTGGAGGTGGATATGTCTTACTTGGCTGCTTACCGCTCTCAGATGATAAGTTCTCCCAGTCTTCTGAGATTGATATTCTCATTGGTGCTCTGGTCTTTGCTGAAATATTATAATCAGGTCGCGCCACTGGACCATCGGGTATGTCAACGGCTTTCGAAATCATTTTTGTTATTACCATAATCAGGACCGCTCCTATTACACCCGTTCATATTTATTCCGGTACCGTTTCTGTCGAAGATAACACTGTTGTCGGCAAAAATACCTGAGGGACCGCGCTTGGATAATATTATCCAAAATCTAATTTTGGCAGCTCGCAGAGGTGCAATGCGTTCGGACTTGCAATCTCACCACTGTTGAAAATGAACCGTTTTTGAAAAATAATTTTTGCCGCAATTCTATGGGACGTTATTCAGTATCGTTACCATTAACCTGCGATCCCGCCGTCACCTTTAGTAATTCTTATTTAACCGCTAAAAAACGCTTTATGTACCTTAAACGCAACTATTCGCACCGCAGTCTTTGCGAGAGGAGTACGACGCTATTATAAAAAAATATATTCAGAAGGAATAATTACTTTATTATAAAAAAAAAATATATTTTGATACGCTACAAAAGGATCTTTTTAAATTACTTTTAGAATCCTGTTTTTACCCAATCGCGTTAACATCTTACATCAAGCAGATGTATCTACAGATTTAGTTAATGAGCACGACCCTAAGTTCCAAAAATTGTTATAAAGGTTTGATTCCGCTTTACTCCTAGACATTTGCCAATCTAACAGAGTTTGTTTTGGCCATCGTAGCAATCCATTCCTCGCTACGAGAGTGCTACGACAGTAGTGCTCATATAAACGCTAATGCTTCCGCTCGCGTTGGTCATGCTCAAGGACAACACTATATGGATTACATATGTTATTCCATGCCGACGTTGTCTGAACGCTTCAGAACCAGAAATGATATCCGGTAGCAATCTCAAGTCCGGGGGCTTTGAGCTTGTTAAATCGGCCAGCAACACTCTGGAGCTTATTAAATTTCTTCCAATTGCTGATCAATATACGGGTAACATTAATTTTGACGAGCCTAACGTGAGCTTGAAGATCTTACGCTTTCAGTGAACTTCTAGCCGCGATGCATTTGTGTTCATTTTGAACATAGAAGATCGTCCTGTCACCAATCGCAATATTTTATCTGTAGTCGCACGTCAATATAATGTTCTTTATTTTTTAGCCGCTTTTAAACGATTTCTCGCACGCCGTTGGCCAGTTTCGACTATGTATCAACGCCAGGACCTTTTTAGGTGTCAAAAACGCCTTATTGGATATGTACAGGTTTTTACATGCCGATGAATATAATAAATCTTTCTTAGATGAAATATCCGCAAATCATATTACTTCGAAATTTAATCCACCTCGAAGTCCGCACTTCGGAAGAAATTTTGAAATTTTTATAAACGTATTTAAGAATCATAATTTTTAAATCAATCGGTTCACAAGCGCAGCACCTATGAGGAATGATAACTGTTCTCACGCAAGTCGAAAATGTAATAAATTCACGACCGCGATGCTTCTGAACCTACTACTTTAATGCCCGCGCATTTTTTGAAAGTTACTGATGAACCTGCGCATTTGTTAAAACGTGTCGCCTTATTGGATCAAATGATTCAATCATTTTCAAAACGATGGAAGTTAGACTTCACTTGCTTCAATCAAGAGAAAAATGTAATACGCTCTCAAATCCTATTATGACAGGCTCTATCATTCTTTTTTGTTTTTGAGACTTACGCGAATATTAGACATTTTTAAATAATACAACTTTACGGATTTTATCGCGGTTT
>JAOCPS010585332.1:0-11146 GCA_025505425.1 Graphium colonna | reverse complement strand
TGGTCACGGGTAGGACTGAGGTGTTTGATGTCCTGGTGTCACTTGTTAATCCTGTATACCTTCGGCTTCAATATTAAACATAACATCATATTTAATAATACGGCGTGCATTGAAAATCCAAGTAGTTGGATATACCCAAGCACGAACAGTGTTGATTACTTTGTCATCTACCTACAGAATTAACGTCTTCAACGGAAGTGTGTCATTTAGCAATTGGTACTGTTATTCATTCATCAGTTCAGCTCACTTGTTGCTCGAAATTCCGTTAACAGGGAAATAATGACATGTTACTCTGACCCGGAGATTATTTCAATGACATTATGTTGAGTTAATCTAAGTGATATTCTTCATTATTATCCTTCTATTTAACATTCTGTAAACGTAACCATTTAAGGGTGAATAGCTGATGGTAATATTTCATGCAAACTTAACAGATTCGGTAAAATTTTGCCGTAATGTAAGTTAAAAAAAATCTCAAGCGCCGCGCTCGCCCGAGGAAATACCACAGTCGGCATAAAATAAAGTATGCATGACTTTTGGAAATACCGAATGGCCATATCTACACTTTTCTTTTCCCTCTCCATCATCCTATCCAATAAACCAATTCTATTCAATTTCCCAGGTCGACAACGCACTCGTGACTCTCCGTATATTGTTTGTGTCTATGGTCCACGGAATCGCTTATTATCAGGTGCACCGTCTGCCTTTTCGTAAAAAGAGATACTTCAGGAACTATTTAATTTACAAACATACTAACTGCTGCTTGCAGCTTCACTCGTGTAATATAATTTGGAATTGTTTACTAAACATTTTTTATGTTAGTTCAGCTAATTAAATGTGCTAACTTTCATCCAAGTACATTCATTATTATTTGCATTATGGTGTAATAAACATCCATACATACAAACATAAATTTTATATTAATAATATAAGTATAGATTAAAGACCATATTATGCAATATATAAGACTGCATTATGATTTCATTACGAGAACGAATTGCGTGCATACGTTAGTAATTTTATAAAATATATTGAATTGTTACAATTTTCCAATTCGTACTTGTAAGTATTTACAATAAAAAATAGATAACTGTGGTTTATTATGTTATTTAAATTAAACCACAATATGTCTCTGCTATATTTATTTTAGTCACTTTTTCACAGAGTAATATATTTAATAAAATGAATAAATGTCATCTGATAGTCGATCCAATAAGCAAGTATATGGAGATAAATTTTTATTATAAAGAAAGGCTTGAGCTTAGAAATATTATAACTTTTAAAATATAAGTTAAAATTGATCTTTCTTAGAAAAGTGCGATTTATGAGAAAGTTCATTTCATCAAACAATAGCGAGATATCTCAGGACTAATAAAAGTGAGTTGAAGTAAATGAGAGCATCTTAAAAGGCCAATTACTTTACAATTTGCGTCGCCCGACGCTCCTTGTCCGATGAAAAATTATTATCCTTGGAGCTCCACGATCACAGATTATGGATACTTTGTGAAATTGAGCGGAATTTATTGGTAATATTGCCGATTGATTCAGACAAGTCTTAATATTTGCTGTGGAAAATAATCGTTCATAAGCTGTATTTATAGATAACATGTTTTTATCTATCAATGTGTATAAACATAGCATGAGTAAAAGATTGTTATGAAATGTTCTCGAGGTAGATGAGGCTTATATACCGATACCTTAATTCGCAAACCAGCTAACTCCAAAAACAAAAACGTAGTTCTCAAAGGCATGATTTGCACCAATTTAAAATCTAACATTATCACAATTCTTTCTATAAATATTTATTTGAAAACCTGTCTGGTTTCTCTATGCGAAGGATTTGATTCTTTTTTGTATTTCGTTTGAAACATTTTATATTATGTTTCCATTGACAAAATTACTCAAATGGAGTTAGCTGGTTTACGAATTAAGGTATCGATACTTATATTCAGATATCTATTGCAGTGACAATAAAAACTGAATAACAACCTAGAAAATTGATTGCACAAAATCTACACATGCAAGATACTTTTGCGAATAATTTCGTATACTAAATTGTCATATCGAACATTAATTTATCTTACCAAAAGTTTGAAAAATATAAAATAAATAACTTTTATACAGGAGCGTTCCTCGTGCCATACTGCATAATGTTGGTGGTGGGTGGGATTCCGTTGTTCTATATGGAATTGGCGCTTGGACAGTTTCATCGGAAAGGTGCAATCACATGCTGGGGCAGATTGGTACCATTATTTAAAGGTAAGATCATTTCATATTATAATCATACAAAGATAAAGAAATAAGAGTTTAAAAAACTAGAAACCTGTTACTTCATGGCACTCTGCACATTTTTCTAATATTTATATAAAATTATCGTGTTCTTATAGGTCCCTAATATGCGTAAAAATTTTCTAAACAAGTAGACGTTTTGAAGTTGGTGAAAATTGTATCGAAAGATACATGCATACATACAAGTGAAGCTAATAAAAGCGTGTTCAGAATATTGGTCTGACCTGTTTCTTCTGACTTGAGTTTAACTAGAACTTTCCCTCAATTCCAAAGTGTGAAGGAATGACAAAAGTATATATGTATCTTTTTTTAAGAACACAATCTTTTCATAGACGTATAGAATAATGACGTAGTACTCGGTGTACGCCAAATTTATGACCACTTACGATGGTCACGTAGCGACTTAAGTCTGAACGCGCGAAAGAATAAAGTGCTCATGTCTACGAGCACTATACCGAGTCGCGACTGCTTATATATGGTATACATAGAAAACTTCCATTAGATTTGAACTATCTACGGATCATGGACGACATTTTATGGATTTTATCGCGGATTAATTTTGGTTTTAAACACCCAACGATTCGAATCGTCCACGGCGTTTATGGCGTAGCCAGATGACGTACGCGGGTAAAAATTAACTCGCGATAAAATCTATAAAAAAATAATTTTACACTACCAATACGAAATTGATATTGTTAATGAGAACTATCCATCGCAATTATAAAAGTTGTATTTTTACATGGTCATATCGACATCGGTCTGATATCTACATATATCGAGCACCGCGTATTTTATTTTTAAATTTCTCGGTTTCTAAATGGCGTGTCAATTCGATACATATACTAGATTTTAAGTTAGATCCCTTCTAATATGAGTGTTAAAACCTCATCTAGATTCACGCAATAGTTTTAGTATAATAGCATACAAATAGGGTCAAGTTACAATTTGATGATATGCAAAAATAGATGGCAGTGCTATTTGGAATTTGGGCATCGGTTGAAGGCGCTCAGTCTTACTCGCTTGCACTTAACTCCCATAATTGACACCATTCGCAAGGAGCCCCTTAAGTGCTCGCCGGGCCTCAAAGACCCAGCAGATTTGGGGGCGGCTTATGTCCCGTGATTTCATTTGGCCCGATTGTCACGTCGCACCGCTGAGTACCGCGATACGATTTTAGAGGAGGAATAAAATTGGTAATGGACTGGAAAGGTTCTCTCTTAGTGCGACCATATTTTTGTGAGAAAAGGATTTGGATTTTTCGGCTCCATTGTTCTATTGGATCTTGTCCTTTTGTTATGGAAGGCAGTATTTTCTGTTTTTTTTTCTTTTTTAGTCGAACCCTTGCGAAGAATGTTTTTGTAATATTTTTAGATATGAATGACGAACTGACACGCAGCTTTTTTTATAGTTACTTGTTTTCAGTAACTATATGTATGTTCAATCTTATGTTTTCTGCTAGCTCGAAAATTCTTCAATAACCAGTATAATCGAATAATTTTTATGCAAAATACCAACAATAAATATTAACAAGTCCTATATTTATATTTCTTGACTTTTGAAGACCGTAAACGTAGACCCTTGCTCGACGTCGCAGGTCATGGATTCGGTCATTTCTACCCGGAACAATTATTTGTATTTTTTCATATGTAGTTGTTTGTAGAATTTATGTATGTTATGCGCTCTAGCAACACAAATCTTAAGTTTACAGTTAAAATAGCGCGATAACTTACTTCGCAAACCAGCTAACTCCATTTAAGTAATTTTCTAAGGAAAAAATTTCATATTTCCAAACTAAATTCAAAAAAGAATCAATTTCAACGCGTAGAGAAACAAGAAAGTTTTCAAATAGCATTTATTCAAAACATTGTGATAACTTAAGATTTTAAACTTCTGCAAACTGTCTTTCCGAACTCTACGTTTTTGACAATAGTGGAGTTGGTTTGCGGATTAATGTATCGCGGCGGGTATTTTTAAAAATAAAATAGATAATTTTTTTTCATCTTATCAATAAGGTTATTATGGTGGATAGCAAATCAACAAATGCTTACGTTCATTTGTTAATCATACCATTGATCACGTTTTTTTTTCACACCACTCGCACAAAATAATCTTTTAATTCTACGATATCCAAGGAATTGGCTACGCGGTGGTGTTAATAGCCTTCTACGTGGACTTCTACTACAATGTGATCATCGCTTGGGCTCTGCGCTTCTTCTTCGCTTCCTTCACGACCATGCTGCCTTGGACGAACTGCAACAACGAGTGGAACACTCCATCCTGTCAACCGGTAAGAGAATAAATTAACGTCGTCATGTAAACGTAAAAATAATGTACATGCAAAAAGTAAAAGGTACATTTCATATAAATGGTGAAAACAGTGGCTTCCATGTTAGTGAACGTTCTGAGACATGAAGATCTTTCCTTAGTAAAGTTTTTACAATCACATTAATGATTACCAATATTTATTATATGTATCTCGTTTCTCGTTTCAGTACTTCATTCATATATGTTTTATTGAAATTAAATAGTTTCTAAAGTTATTTTGATAGAGGATTTTTGTTGATAGTTTGAAGCTAACTGGGAAGCAATGGCGGCCAACAAATCCAGGTTCAACGAAACAAGCGAGACCATGGCGTCTTCTCAACCTTTTACCTCGGCGGCGTCTGAATATTTCAAGTATGTCACATTTACTTTTTTCTTGTTCTTTCCATATCGGATCAATTGACCAATATTATAAAAGTTGAAGAATTAATTAAGATTCTTTTGATTACACGTCTTTCAATGCTTTATTATTGATATAATCAATAAGTATAAAAGTTATGTACAAATTTGGTTTAATTGCTGTATATAATAAATATAGGCCACTTCAAAGCTGTTATTGCGTTTGAACGGCATTATCTCTAAAACTGTCGCACGGACTTCCATACGATTTTTATCAATCCCCAGAAATAAAAGACGATTGGAAACGGTAATGTGCTATTATTTACAAATATTAAGCCAAATGACATGTTCGTGTAGTGATAACGGTAAATTACATCTAAGTAGCCAAGCCGTGCTTAAGTACGCTCTTTCTTTTTACAAGCTTATATTTAGTTTCACCTGTCTGTGCATCTGTAATAGAATCTTACTAGTTAAATTTGATCCACTTTCCGGTTTCCGATTGTGCTGAAATTTTGCACGCATATGTATGTTGCGTGGCAATGAAATATTATGATGAGTTAGTGCTGATCTGATGATGGAGCTGGAAGGTGGCCGTACAAACTCTCTTATTAAACGACGCCAACCCATTTAGTTGGTGCTCGTTTGATTCGTCTTGAAAAGCTTGTTTAAGAAAATATATTTTATAATTAGAATTTATTTATTATGTGTTTAAGTTAATTGTATTATTTAAATTTCTATAAACTTTCAGTCGGGCTATTCTTGAATTGCAAGGCAGCGAAGGACTACACGACTTGGGCGCTATCAAGTGGGACATGGCTTTGTGCTTGCTGGCCGTCTACATCATCTGCTACTTCTCTCTTTGGAAAGGCATCAGCACTTCCGGCAAAGTACGGAATTTAGCAGTACACTGTAAAGACAAAACGAATTCAATATACTCGTACACACATTTATAATATTCTACTGCAGCCTAACTCCTAGACATTATTTGCAATAGAAATATTTTTTTTTATAAAAGAAAAAGTAAAACAAAGGACTTGTTTGATGCCTGTATCGTGCCCATATATAATCTGTGTATGATGATGCATATCATAAAACTTTCAGGATTACAGTTATTTTGTCAGCCTAGTATAATTGTCTAAATAGTATATATTTATACGATATAGACAATTATAAGCATTGTACCAAGGAAGTACATATACTTTAGCGTTTAATTATAAATAATCTCTAACTTATGCCCTTAAACATTGATATGTTCATCGTAAAATGAAACCACGAAGTACAAGATAATGTTAGCTATTTACCATGCTATTTAAGTTAACTTCACGCCGTCGTCAACTCTTTGAATAAAATGTTTTAATTATTTCTGTCAATGCAGGTGGTTTGGTTCACGGCTTTGTTTCCCTATGCCGTTCTGCTGATTTTGTTGGTCCGTGGCATCACTTTACCGGGCTCGGCAACCGGCATTCAGTACTACCTGAGCCCCAACTTCGAAGCTATCACACAGCCACAGGTGGGTGACATTTAAAGTAAACTACGACAGATTGACGCAATTCAAAAAGATTTCTTAAACACTGTCTTTTTATTAGGTTTGGGTGGATGCAGCGACTCAGGTATTCTTTTCTTTGGGACCTGGATTCGGGGTGCTTCTGGCTTACGCGTCATACAATAAATACCACAACAACGTATACAAGTACGTACAAAATATTACAATATTAGTCATTTAAGATAATTAAAACAAACGTGATCATTTTTTTATTTTCATTAATGGTACCCAAGGAGCTTAATATTTTTTTTTATAGAAATTAAGACAAACGAGCAGACAGTTCATCTGATTCTTAATTAAACAATTCTACGGATTTTATCATAGCTTATTTTAAATTTTATCACCCAACATTTCGAATCCTTTACAGAGTTCATGGTCACAGGTAGGACCGAGATGTTTGATATCCTGGTGTCACTTGTCAATCCTGCATACCGTCAGCTTTAATATTAATTTTTAGTCCGATCTAAGTTAAAGTTCACCAATCCTGTCGCCCATAGACACATACAATATCCGGAGAGTTGTTAGTGCATTGTCAACCAAGGAAATTGAATAGAGGGGGTTTATTGGATGGGATTGGGTCAGGATTAAAGTTTTGTTGGGGAATAGAGTGGGAAAAAAGGGTATGACCATTCGGTTAACTCAAAACTCATGCATACTTATTTTATGCCGACTTTGTAAAATATATGTATATGTGTAATATGGAAAAGATGATAAGAAAAAATATAGACAACGATTTTGTCATAGACAGATATTCAAATTATTGGACAACAGTGACCGTTGCAGGCTCTGACAATTATTGGGATACGTTATCTTTTTAAACAAGGCTTATTGTCTTCTATTCTTTTCTTGATGAATAATTTGTTTCATAAATTAATGCGCAAGTAATATCTTATCCCTTTTACGTACTTATGGTAAAAGCTGAAAAGTAACTATCGCTAGTTAGAAGTTAAAATAAGACTAAAATTCGACTATTCGGTGACCGTGTACATCATCCGATTATGACATGAATAACTAAAGAAATATTTCTCAATAGGGACGCCCTGCTGACCAGTGTGATAAACTCCTGCACCTCCTTCGTGGCTGGTTTCGTGATATTCAGCGTGTTGGGCTACATGGCGCATGCATCAGGCAAAGATGTCAAAGACGTGGCCACCGAGGGTCCGGGACTAGTGTTCGTAGTGTATCCGGCAGCCATCGCCACCATGCCAGGGTCGACTTTCTGGGCGTTGATATTCTTCATGATGCTGCTCACATTAGGACTGGATAGTTCTGTGAGTACTTGGGTTTACTGCTGTTTTTAACCGACCTTAAAAATGAGTAGAGTTCTCATTTCGGATGTTTCTATTTTTTTATGTTCCCACTTATCTCCGCTTTTTATGATTTTCATCTGACACTTCCGAAATGGTCACATTATTTTTTTTAAATAAAAATAACAAAATTTAGCAATGTTTGCACACATCTCACCCATTATAAACTGATTTTAAAAAACTATTTTTATATAATATATAATATTCTAATTATAATACACTGCCTATAAACCTATATAGGTAGTAAAGTATCATCAGACAAAAATCATACTACTAAAATGGTTCCACAAAATTTTCATAATAATCGGATCATTATTTTGTATTTAAAATCAAAATAACAGATAAGATTTGTTTCGAAAGTACACTTTTAAGGCATTTGAAGTCGGTTTTTGTGATTTATGTTAATTAGTGATGTGACAGATAACCGGATATGTATCCGCGGATATCCGAGGGAAAAAAGATCCGTATCTGTATCCGTATCCGTCACTTTTCCTGCGGATCTTTGCTAATATTTTACCTTATTAATTTTCAATATATACTTAAAATTCTTCATATAGATAATTAGTTAGCAATAGAAACGTATCAAATTCCAATCAGATTTTATTTACTAGAAATCAAATATTTGACAACTTTATTTTCCAAACATATACCGAAGGTAAAGTACTAAATCAAGTGTCATATAATGCAATCAATTCAGTTTTAATCTTTTTGGTAGGCTTAATAAAGCAAGCAACAGAAGACCCGTATCCGCGGATCTTGGCACCAAATATCCGTATTCGCGGATATACATTTTTAACAATCCGGCACACCACGAGTATTAATATGACAACACAATTTATATATTAACTTGGGAGTATTTCACATTTGAAACACATTTATAATAGTAGTGAGTTTTTGCTTTTAGCAATTCTTAAACAAATTCCTACTTCATTGTGGCGAATGCGCTGTGTTTTGAAAATATGAATGCACACAATGCATATTTTGACTTGGAGCTATTTTTCATTCGAAACACATTTATAATAGTAGTTTTTGGTAAAAACTCTGCCTGCTTATTATAATGCTATATAAACTATTGATTTATTTGCCGTCGTTCTATATAAAGCTTATTTTAGAAAGTTATACATTTTTAAGGGGGGCGTTAGATATATTTATTTCTGAAAAGGGGGCGCGGTGGATCAAAAATGTTTGGAAACCACTGGTTTAACATTTCCAACGTTTATCGTCAACACAACCGGAGACAACTCAAGAACTATTTCGAGTATATATAAAGATTTCCCATTTTTATATCAGCTAAATAGAACATTGAAATTTAATGCAATTTATCACGTATGTATAGCAAATAGTATACAAAAATTTCTATCTAAAAGTTATATCAGTAAACTCAACAAGATCTTACATACTGCGCGTTTAAATCAAAGGACAAATTTAACATTGAAAACAAGTTTTGTTTTCAATGTTTAGTATCAAAATTTGTCCTGACACAGAAAATTAATAAACCAACTTCAAAAACCTTTAAATTAAAAATCAAACGTTTCATTTGATACATTGTTTTTAGCTTTTTTTAACTTACAAACAAACTATGATATCGATTATCGAGTCTATAAAATTAATAGTAACAGTAACAGCCTATTTTTTTTGTCCCACGGCTGGGCAAAGGTCTCCCCTAAACAGAGGGTATAGAGCATAATCTACCACGCAGCCCAAGTGTGGATTAGCGGTCTTCAGATACCTCAAAAATATTATTTATTAGATATGCAGGTTTCGATGTTCTATTTCACCGCAGCGCACGTAGTAAGTCAACACTTAAAATTGCAATTAGAAAATTAAAAATTACATTGGTGCCGAGCCCCGATGTAATTTTTGTGACACCTTTTGTGGAATGAACTGTCGCCAGCAGTTTTATTTATTTATTTATTTTTATGGGGAAGGAGGCAAACGAGCGCTCTTTTAACTCCTCTGGTGTTGCGGCAGTCCATGAGTGGCAGTGATCATTTACCACTTTGCCGTTAGCCCCCTCCTCTATAGAATATATGTAAAAAAATCCAACAGAAGTGAGAAACTCCCATTTAAAAAAAAATATTGATTGGTTGATGTTCTATTACTGATAGATAGATTTCGTTAAAAAAAGCAGCCATAGTTTTTATTAAAAAGTCTTTTATCAAAACCTGTAAATAGTATAATTTCTACCTTCATTTTAGTTTGGCGGTTCGGAGGCAATAATAACGGCACTTAGCGACGAGTTCCCCCCTATCGGGCGTCACCGCGAGATATTCGTGGCCTGCCTCTTCACCTTATACTTCTTCGTGGGCCTGGCTTCGTGCACGAAGGGCGGTTTCTACTTCTTCCAGCTGCTGGATCGGTACGCAGCGGGGTACTCCATGCTGGTGGCTGTTTTCTTCGAGGCGATTGCCGTTTCTTGGATTTATGGTAAGGTGAAAATTTGATTACTCTTCACCACGTTTTATTGGGATCAAACTGTTCTTTTAATGAATTAATGTTTAGCATGCTATCATCTCATCAGAGTGTGTATTACATAGTAGGTATGTGCAGAGACAGTGGCATAGTCTAGTTTAGTTCCGAATCTCACGGGGTAGCATTGTTATTTCCTAATTAGATTAGAATCATCGATAAAAAATAAGGACTGATCATCCGATGACCTGAAAATTGTGATGATCCATCTGTCGAAGTAAAGTAAAGTAAACCTATTTTTAAATGAATTGAAAATATGTAATGTAAAGTATAGGGAATAGTCCACCACGCGGCCCAAGTGCGGATTGTGCGGACTTCACATATCTTAGAGATATTATTTCTTAGATATCACTCCTCACGCTGTGTTCCTTCACCGCAGAGCACGTGGTAAATCGAATCGGGAATCGAACTCAGGTTCGCCTCGAATAAATAGAATTGAAGCCGAACGCCGGGACACCACCACCCAGCTACGACCACCCAGCTACCACGGCTCTTTCGTCGAATGAACATGCAAAAACCCTACAGTTTATTCATTTGGGTTATAGCCACCCTAAGCAATATGAGCAAAGGGCTAAAAGAGAAGTCAGTATTGTCTATAAAACTAAATATTTTTCTAATAAGCTTGAACTAAGAACCTTAACTAAACTCGACTCGATCATCGACTGTAGCTTACTATGTTTATATTTTATTTTTAGATAATACATAGGCTGCACTGAAAGTTTTAAGAATGGAATATTTCTACTGTTCCTGTCATGTTAAAATCTCCTATCCTATCCTATCCTTGGTTTTAAAAATCGAAAACCATTTATTTATTTAAAAAAGATTCGCGGTCTTTTCACGAGGTCTTGTCAAACTTGTTTAGTCGTTGAGAAAATGG
>JAOCPS010585222.1:0-11146 GCA_025505425.1 Graphium colonna | reverse complement strand
GAAAATCTTCATCTGAGAATATATTTGAATTAAAAGGCCATATCCCAGGTTTTTCAAATCCTTTTTGTATGTTTTGTGGTTTGAACGCTAGAGGTATAGCAATGGCTGCTAGTTTGGGGATATCGTAGATTGTTACGGTTTTTCCTGGATTGCTGACCATCCAATCTGTTAAAGCTTTATTGTAGTAATTTTTTAGTGGTCCATACACTGTTAAGTCAAGTGGCTGTAGCTTGTGGCTACAGTGTGGTGGAAAGGTCAGCAAAACAATGCCAACTTCTTTACAAAAGTCTAAGACGTCCACAGCAATATGGCTCTCATGATTATCAAGGAGCAACAACACTGGATTTTCAGGCGTCGGTTTGGCATGTTTCGCAAAATGATGCATATATTTAACAAAATTTGAAGATGTCATCCATCCAGATGGATGTGCTGAGCCATCTGACCCAACGGGGGCATCATGAAGCATGTAGGGTTTGAAATTTACTCTCGGGAATATAAAGTATGGAGGTATTGAATTTCCAATACCATTGATTCCACAGCATATTGTGACAAGTGAGCCTCTCTCTGCAGATGTTGCTTGTCCAACTTGTTTCGAGCCTTTTGAAGCAATCACTCTTTTTGTACGCTGAACAGTTGTCAACCCTGTTTCATCTATATTATATATAGCTTCGGGGCCAAAATGATGTCGCTCAAAGACGGCTTTTAAATTTTCGAAAAAATTATCCACATTTGTTCTGTTAAAACTTGTTGCACGTGACAACGATGTAGCTTCTGGTGTCCGTATTGATAAGTGAGATTGCCTGTTTAGAAATCCCCTTATCCAGTCCTTAGATGCGATTGTTTTCTTGGTCCAATTATCGGGTATATTAGTTGTCTTTCTGGCTACAGCATAGTCATAGGCCAATTTACGTGCCTGTATCTTTGTCAACCCATAATTATGTTTAGAACAAACTATCATGTAATTTGACAATTTTTGTTCTTCTTCGTCAGTGAAGATTTGTGAGGTTATAAATCTGTGCGAAGAATCCTTTATAGAATCTTGTTTTAGGTACCGTTGCAAACTTGATCTAGGGATTTCATATTTATCAGCTGTTGTTTTTATTTTTGATCCTTTTGATACCTCTTCTATGGCTCGTAATATTAAATCTTTAGGAATTTCCCGTCGCAAACCTTTCTTTTTGAATTTAAACGGCATCTTTCTGTAATTAACAATAAACCAATAGTTAAAAATCCTCCTATACTGAACATAATAGGAGGGAGCGTTGGGCATGCCCAAACCACCCGCACGTCTAGATGCCCATTACTCCCTCTGTATACATTTTCGACATAGGTTACCCGTATTTTTTTGAATCTACGTATTTAGGCTTGGATTTCAGTTTAATTTATAGATTAGTGAATGTACAATAGATTAATAATAGAAAATACACATACCTTTCATTAGTTTTCTCTTTATAACGATCCGAAACCGCAACAAAATATTTACTTTTACGAGCGCATAACCTTCAAACGTGTTTGTGTTTGACAACTTACAGAAATGACAGATAGTCTATGGATGAACAGTGTTGCCAGTCGGTAAAGTAAACTACCAAACCAAAAAAAAAAAAAAACTATGATCAAATCAGAATAAAAGGGGGGTGCCCATGTCTCCCAACTGCCCATCCCTCCCCTACCTCCCCTACTCATATAATTAACATAACACTATGGATTTAAATATGAATTAAATGTGCAAATAAAATAACTAATAAAATAAATGGGCTGTCCAACATAAATAATTTCCTGCCTCCACAACTTATCCACAATTTATCTTTGATATTTTTTTTATGAAAAAGGATGACAAACGAGCACACGAATCACCCGATCTTAAGTGATCCCGTCGCCCATGGACACACAACATCCGTAGAGTTGTGTGTACGTTGTCAACCTAGGAAATTGGAGTTAACAGGTTTAGTCGATAGGAGGGGTCGGAAATATATTAAGGATTAGGAGAAGAAAGGAGTGGGAAGAGAAGACGAAAGGAATGGTCATGCATACTTTATTTTTGCCGACTTTGTGTAGAGCGATGGTACTTCCCTAGCTGTGAAAGGATGTTATGCTCTACCACATTGTTTTTGCCACTTTATTATTTTTCTTTTCTTTTCCAGGTGCCCTGCGTAGGAGTTAGCATCGGAGTCGAAAGGGTGTTCTCAGTTCTGGAATCCAAAGTGGCAGCCGGCGATATAATTGTGCGCACGAACGAGATAGACGTATACGTCGCCTCCGCTCAGAAGAACTTTTTGGAGGAGCGGATGAAGATTTGCGCGGAGTTGTGGAACGCCGGTATCAAGGTTAGCATATGAATTTTAGTTTATTTATTGACTTCGTATATTTATGTAAACAATTTTTAACACATTGACGGACAGTGGGAACAAGTGAAGGTCAAAAATTAACGCTATTTATTTTTGTTACTTTTATAATTTTAGAAGTAGTTAGATCATTAATTAATAAAAATACATTTTTAAATTAAACAACTTTATGGATTTTATCGCAGATTATTTTTAAATTTTATCACCCGACGTTTCGAACCCTTTACAGCGTTCACGGTCACGGGTAGGACTGAGATGTTTGATGTCTGGTGGCACTTGTCAATCCTGCAAACCGTCAGCTTCATTATACATTTTTAGTCCGATACGCAGTACTTATTGTATCCTTAGCTGTAAGAAAAGGTGTAGTAAATTTGAAAATAAACCGCGATAAAATCCGTAAAGTTGTTTAATAAAAATACGTTTAACACTAAACCTACGAGAGCGGTCAATTGACCGCTTCTGAGACTCGAAATCAAAATCGTTAAATTCGAAAACACAATCGGATGATATTTTCTTAGAGAACTACTGTTTTTGTGGTAAGTGTGTGATTTCAATGCAGGTGACTTCATAAAATTTCTTGCATATCCAAGCGGTCAAAATCGATCATTTGACAGCTCCGGTAGGTTTAGTGTTAATAATAAACTGAAGGATTTCATACTTAGTGCACATATAAGCGTTTAAATATCGCTGCAATTAAATATTGAATATAAAATGTACTGCAACGAATTATATTATAGGTATTTAATATTAATGTACCACGTAAAAAAATCTTTGTAGCAAAAATTTGTATATGGGCTGATGTAATTGTTTATTTTTTAAAAAAATTGTAGAGTTAGCGTCTTATCATGAAGAAGTATCATAGATATAAGGAAGTAAATAGGTGCTAGTAGAATACCAGCGTAGGCCTATGTCAACAAAATGCCGAGCTAGAACCTTTAACAATAATCCTTTAACAGCTTTAAAAAAGCTCTAAAGACTACCCTGAGCGAACGCGGCCGTAGAAGTGCAGCTTCTACGGCCGCGTTCGCTCAGGGTAGTCTTTTGGGGCACACGTGCACGACTTTTGGCGACGCCGGATGGCCATGTCTACCCTTTTCTTTTCCTATTCCTACCCCCTCCAAATCCTTAATCCCGACCCCATCCTATCCAATAAATCTTCACCTGTGTTTGCATGTGAATGAGTTTTATTATTATTTATAAAGTATAGTTTTCATCTTTCTTCTTAATTAAAATTAATTTTGTGTGACGAAAACATGACACTAGGCTTCATGACGCCGATAAATGCACATTAGT
Source organism: Graphium colonna (assembly GCA_025505425.1). Taxonomy (NCBI): domain Eukaryota; kingdom Metazoa; phylum Arthropoda; class Insecta; order Lepidoptera; family Papilionidae; genus Graphium; species Graphium colonna. The sequence goes on along the minus strand of JAOCPS010585222.1, from coordinate 7,511 downwards.
GTCGCTAAAGCCGTAGTGTATAAAAACGACCGTTTTGTTTTCGACGGTTATTGTAGTCACGCTACATAGTCATTTAGACTATAGACGTAAGTGTAACGTTCACTTTGACGGCTATAGACGTAAGTGTCCATTAATGCGTTAGTAAATAAAACTAATTTTGCTGATCATATTAGAACGGGTTTAAATCAGTACATTAGTAAAGGTAATTTACTGATCCTAACGCTAAAAAAATCCGCAAACAGTTACAGACAAATTGAGAACCCCCTTTTTTGAACTCGGTTAAAAAACATCCTCATTTTATTTACAGACCGAGCAGTCGTACAAGAAGAATCCCAAGATGCTGAACCAACTGCAGCACTGCGAAGAGAACGGAATACCTTTGGCGGTGATTTTGGGGGAATCGGAGTTAAAGCAAGGTCTGGTCAAAATCAGAAATGTAAAAACGAGAGATGAGCAAGACGTACCAAGGGGAGACTTAGTATCGGAACTGAAGAAAAGAATAGACGCATTGAGTTTGAAAGAGATGAACGGCACAGCATAAGAAAATATTAGCAAAATGGAAAAATAGTGAAATCGCAAAATATTTCTCAAACGTCACAGGACAAAGTCTGCTTGACAAAGTAGCTGTTGTTTTATTCTCATTCGATATTTAAGTTTGTTTCAATTTGATTATTTTTAAATCTACTATGACAAAAATGAAATCCCGGTAATGGTACTTTGTTGGGATTCGTTTTGTCAAATTTCATTGCATTTAGACATCTAAAGTAAAAATTGGTCAAAATAAAGGTTTTTAGTTTTTACCTAAAAGGGCATTAAATATACATTATATTCTCGAATTACAGCATTTATGATAAAGCCTCGCTGGTTTGTACAAGCAGTCTTTGAGTATATACCATTGTTTAATACGAATTACTGCCTCAATATTCTCAAAATGTTCAAAGGCAGACAGAAAAGGAGCTTTGCTATGTTGTGACGCGTTAAGTTGCAGTGTAGACTCCATGTAACGTTACTCGATTTAACGACAAACGATTAAGCGTCAACGCCACATGGCTTTGATTGGTTTAGCACTTCTCTGTAATGCCCCTAAATGTACAGTCCCTTTAGTGTCGTGTCCACTGTACTTCTAAATCTGACGTGTCACGACATATCACGAGAATAGTATTTTTAGCTCAATTTATTCTTTTTTAAACACTTCCATCTTTTACGATAACGGTGAAAAGTTGTTTATATTGTTAAAATTATACTTAATTAGTATTTAAATTGAGAAGTGTACACTACATCGACAATGGCTGTCGATTCATGTTGTGACTAAAGTTTTGGATAAAACAAAATTGTACTGTATTTAAGTACGTTACAATTTATGTGTAATAATTTATTTTAGAATAATTTTCTCCTTATTTTGGTGAAAAACAACCGCTGCGTGTTTTCATTTGCTTGAATTATAAATGTCGTTTAAAATTTCTGTCTAATATTTTCTAAGGAAAATACAAAAAAAAACTTTATATATGTGATGAATATATTTAATAAAAACTTTTTGTCTTTTATTATAAGTCATGTTAATCATTTGTGCAATACCGAATACGGCGATTTTGGATTTTTGGATGAAAATTACCTAGTTTTTTTAATAAAAAGGAAGGCATACGAGCAGGCGGTTCACCTGATGTTAAGTGACCCCGTCGCCCATGGATGGACACAACATCCGGAGAGTCGTGAGTGCGTTGACAATCTGGGAAATTGGATAAAATAAGTTGCTCAATAGGATTTAGTCGGAATTAAGCATGTGGAGCGGAAAGGAGTGGGAAAAGAAAAGGGTAGAAATGGCATCCGGCAACCCTAAAAGTCATACATTCTTTATTTAATGCCGACTTTGTAAAGGACGGTGGTACTTCCCCGAGCGTTGCCATTAATGTGCAGCAAATGCTGTGAAAATATGTAATTGTTTAAGGATCAAAACTTTATTTAGTTTAAATTTGGATAAATTATCATAATTGGAATTTTGGTCCTATGTACATGAGTAAAAATGAAGAGATATCGATTTAAATAATTTAACCGACGTTTAAAGCAGCGCATTCAAAAATAATGTCAGGTTAAAAGTGAGAATTTGTATAAAATATTCACTAATTTAGAGTGCATTAAAATTCTTACAAGTTATATAGACCTACCATCCTCCAAGTACAAAACTACTAGATTTTAAGGAGTCTACTTCTGATATTAACTTATTCCAATAAAGGTTAAAAAAATGACCTGTGCCTATACGTCGATACATATACTCTTAGACAAAAGTACCATTATTTGTAAAACAAAAGAAGTAAGGTAATCACGTTGGTACAATATACAGCTGATATTTGTGTTTATTAAGCATTTATCGAGGTGTGTAAGCATTTACGCTTTGCTCGATACGCTTTTATGTAAAGAACAGGACTGCTGAATAAAAATTTTAAAAAGTAATTACTTTTTAAAATAAAATAGGCTTTGTAGAAAAAGCAACAACAAAAAGAAAAAAAATGACTAAATCATTTTAGCATTTAAAACTTAAGGCCATATATTTTTTGCAGAATCACGAGTCACAAAGCAATATATAAGCAAGCGAGCTGACCGTTAACCAGTTTATAGGGGAATCCCTCGCTCATTGACATCCAAAACATGAAACCAGGTGTTTGTGTATTGGATAGAATTTGTGCTGGATAGATGAAAAAAAAATTAATTAATTTACAATGAACAGTCACCCCCCGTTGGCTATACATTTGACACTGTATAGCCATCATGCTTAGACTATAGATACGATGAATCTTACGTTACGGACGTTTCTTGCCGGCTAGGGTGCCTCTCCGCGACGCGCCATAAGTAACTTCGTTCCAAAAGACGTTAACATTTTTTTAAATTTAAAAACGCTGTTCTTATAGTAGGCACTATGGCTTGGGATAAAAGGGCGTTTTGCATACATAAACACCTACATTGGAAACAATTATCTGCAAGCTTCACAAGTAGATATTCGGGATGGGAATCGAACCCATGACTCGTGACGTCAAGCTACGGCCTTGCAATTGCGGTTAACATGTAAGAAGAATGACCATCTGCTTATGTTTTTTGAAGTGAAAACTTTTTTGGCGCACCACATACAGATTTTTTGTAGGCTATAACAAGGGTTGTCCGTCAAGAAAAAGTCGATCGGTGAGCTCGGGACCACCGAGTGTATCCGAGAAATATAGTCAGTTGATCTCTATTGCTGTTTCGTAGTGTATCATTATCAATTATCCAATAGTTTTACCGTCTTTTTCAAGTTTTTACTTCTGCCTGCACACCTAGGGTGCTAATTTTTTATACAGAAATGGGTAAACTAAGCGGCTTATACTAAGTTAAGGCTGATGGTAAGTGTTTACTGCGCCCATAGACTTCCTTTAACACCATAGCAGTCGAGCGCTGACAAGGCGATACTTTGAGATAAGAGTACGCCCTTGAAGGTCTGGCATACCGCTGACGACAATTAATTTTACTCTCCACGTCTTTGGTAAAATATAGATAATTTACTGCACACTGGTTTTGTAGTGTATTGCAGTCTTGTCTCTTCTGAAGTCACTAGATGTATCGACCGAGAATACGGTCTAAGACAATTAATTTCGTAAAGATTTAGTTGCATGAGGGACAACGAAGAGGTTTTAAACGATTATATCTTGTTGTTTGTGAAGAATGACGATGGCATTAGCAGCAGGTTTCGACAAAAACAATGTTCCTCCTCCTCTATCCGTTCTCATATTGTATACAGACTGGTGAGTCACTTTCCATACGTTATTTGTGGGTATCATATATGAAGACTAAAATATACTTTCAAAATGGTGCCACAATTTTTTTATTAAAGTCGGATCAGTTGTTTGTTTTTAAAATCAAAATAACGGAGAAGATGTGCTTAGTGAGTACATTTTCAAGGCGTTTGCGGCGCAGTCGGTTTTCTTATTTTCTGTGAAAATATACTTTTTTTGATGGAAATGTCTCTAGCATAGATGTATTAAAGTTATATATAACAAGTTTTTATGGAAATTTTCCGGCAGTGTGAGTAAACCCACAAATAAATATATTTGATTGCACCATACTGTACGGTTGTAAGAGTTTTGAAATGTAACTGACTTTCTTTTCAGTTTAAAGTAAAATTCAAGTCAACATCTTAATGCCCTTGAGAATATTGACTTCTTTGTAAGCACTTTGGCCATACAGCTATTAGCTACTTCTAATGCTGACTGTACGTAGAAGGACTTAAACTGTTATGTGCTGTGCAAAAATGTTTAGTGCCTAGATGACATTTCACGTTAGCTAAAATAAGACAACATTTTAATGAAATAAAATATGAACTTGAACGAAGTTTGTTATGTATTTCCTGAATTATATTTTAATAATGTACTCGTAACATTGTTACACGAAGCATTTTATTAAAATTTAATAGAAAGTGTTACTACTTGTAGTGCTGTTTTAATAATGTGCTAGTTGTTTCCTGCGGTTTTAGCAGCATTACTTTCGTTTTCGTTTTTGCAACACATTTCATTCATGTTACTCCTATGTCTCACAGCGTGATGTTAAGTAGCCTAAAGAGCCTTCGGTAAATGGTTTATCCAACACTAAAATAATTTTTCAATTCGGAATAGTGGTTCCTGAGATTAGGGCGTTTAGCCAAACAAACAAACTTTTAAGCTATAACCTTTTCAGCATAGATAATTACGAACTTTGTAGAAAGTTAATATTTTTAAAATTAACACCGTTTACACCTTACATCAGAGTTTTTCAAATATCCTAATAATCTTATCATGTTTATCAATATAAATATATTATACCTGCTTTTGGAGAAAATGTCAATATTAAAGTAAAAGTGAAATTAAAATAGCAATAGAAAATGACATTTTTTTTTAATCCCAAAGCAGCCAATCACGTTTTAGGAAAAGTGTAAAATCTGTCCATATTTGCTGGTTTCTTATTTTTTTTTTGTGAACGACCTACTTTTATTTTAAAGTACGTTTTATTCCTTCACCATAATGGTAAAGGATTATAACACTTGAATTTTACGAGTGAAACCCCGAGTTTATAATAATATTAAAAGTTTAAATATGTACCTACTTATGCTGACAATTAATTTGTACTTTTGTCGACGTCCTATCGTAATTCATTAGCCTCGATTGCTCCGTCCTAGAGGTTTGTTTTGTCAATACCACTACGTCACAGGCCACTTTACCACGATGTCGATTTTGACCATTGATTGTCGCCCATGTTCCTGTAGTTCCTGTTATTGTTTCTTAATTCGCCATGAAGTGCACAACGATTGCTATAAAACGGCTTATGTAACAAAAGTTCTATTCATTATTTGTTTACACGTTGCCTACACAATATATTAGTCAATCTCTTTGCAATTAAAAATATGTTTGTACACTATAGAAAACTGTTTAGTGGCGTATTATGTGTTATATTGTTAACTTCGGAAATTGGTGCATCCGCCCTTAAGGAAGTCTTAGAAGATCATTTGAAAGACATATCTCACAAAGATGAGGCGGAATCAATTAAACACGATAAAGAGAAGGCTGAAAAGAATCATCATGTTGACAGCCAAATCAATGACAGCCATACCAATCAATACTCAAAAGCCAATGACGATGCTAAGTATTTAAAAAAAGAACACGATAGTAAAAAATCATCAGAGAATGATGCCTATGCGGGTTACAATACTAAGCAAGATAAAGTCGAAGACAATGAAACCACGGGCTTTAAAAGAGGTCACAAAAAAGGCCACCACAAACAGGGCTTTCAAAATTCGTACCACAAAGACGAATCATCCAACAAAAGCACTTTCTTCGACGACTTCAATGATGAAGGTGATACGACCGCATACAACGCAAGGTCTAACAGCCACGACAACAATGGCGGCAGAAGCTACAAAGGTGGACATGACAATGGGCAAGAGTATATTCAAGATAATTACAACAGTAGAGGATATAACAGATACGGGGATAACGGCAACAAACGGGTGGGTCACCAGGATTACGCCAGAAAACATTACTTAGACGATTACGAAAATTATAACCAACGTCGTAATAATTTAGGCAGCCACAGCAGGGATAATATCAGAGATCGGCACGAGTATCAAGTGCCGCATGGGCACACAGATGATTGGGATAGGCGAAGATGGGACGAACATGGAGATTCAGGATGGGACAGACAAAGTGGTTGGTATGACGCAGCAGGACCAGGGTACTACGACGACCGTGGCCTACGACATGAAGGGGGCTACGGCTATGCCCCGAAACGAGGCTACGGTTTCCAGGAATCTGTAGAGGCTCCTGTAGCACAAATACCTCATCCGTACGTGGCACGGAGAAAACAAACGATTACTATTTACGAGGATCCTAGGTATGATGGACGGCATCCAGGACAGCTAAGGCAGGAAGGAGATCATGTACATTTAGATTTTCAGCCCAGCCGTCAACGTTATGCGAGTTACGACGACACATACTACAGAGTTCCAAACACCCAAGGGGCAATGGAAGCAAGTAGAATAAATAGATTGGTATACAACTACAGACGGCACTAGATTAAATATATTCCGTTACTTTAGTTTTACAAATACTCATTACAGTAAATAGTTAGAAATCTATTAGCAAGAAAAGGACACTACCATTTTTATATGGCGTCCTTACCAAGTCGCATCAAGTCCAAACATTTTTTTGGAGACTAGACTTTTTGTAATTACTCCTACAGGAGTTATTTTTGTGAATAATCAATAGATTTTTGTTAAGAATCAAATATCTCGAATTATATATATATGGTAACCCGGGTCGGATTTCGGAGATATTTCATAAAATCGACAAAACCATTCATCAAAAATAGTTTGTATCGCACTCTACATCTCTTTGACTGATTGTGTAAACGTCATGTATGTAAAGCAAAATTCATACTTTTATATTTTAAATTAAATTTGCTGTTGAAAAAAACGAATTAAAAGTGTAATGTAAGAAATTATGGAAATAATTACTAAGTATAAAATTTTGATCTTGGTCCATGAGACCTTTTGGTACCACTTTTGGGCATTGTCCTTTAGGTACTTCGTAACTTTCGGACATTTTGTGACTACAGAGATTGCATAATATGACGAGCATATTGAATTTCATTCTATTGGATATTCAGAATATGCGAATATTAAGGCATCGTCGCATTCCATATTTGCCGATGTCCGCTGGGACGTGAAACTTCAAATACAGGTGCTTTGAAGGGAGGATTCCTCGGGGCAGTTGCTACGTGATGTACGCTGATTCGCTTGATAGATTTCAATATGGTTGATGCGTCACGGCCGGAAGGCCTGCTCGCTGGACCGTGAGTGCGAAATCGGTCCCCGGTCAGGGTGAGCCTAAAACTGTCCACCCATAATATTCGTAGGATATGCACAAATTTTATGTTATAGATAGAAATAAATTTGTAAAAAAAATATAAAGTAAAAATCGTTAGAGGTCTCGACTTAAAAACCTTAAACTATTATGGAA
>JAOCPS010585002.1:0-11148 GCA_025505425.1 Graphium colonna | reverse complement strand
AGGACATCAAACACCTCAGTCCTACCCGTGACCATGAACGCTGTAAAGGGTTCGAAACGTCGGGTGATAATATTTAAGAATAAACCGCGATAAAATCCGTAAAGTTGTATTATTTACAAATGTCTAATATTCGCGTAAATCTCAAAAACAAAATAATGTGTTTTAATTCTACACTAAGTTAAATCTTGGTGTACTCAAATAACTACACTGACCCTATACATATAAGAAATTTCTTTTTTATTCAGATTGTCTTGGAAGATGGTAATAGTAAACGCGAAACTGATTTGCCTATTGTCCCACCTGGTCCCAGTGTAGTGACTGACGAAAAGGCCGGTTCTCATGATAACATGGAAATCAATCATTCTTTTCATTCGATGTTTGTTAGGAAGTGTTGAAGTTATTGTCAACGTAGTTATTTTATCTAGAGACAGTGAAGACAATAGTTATGATGTATCGTTGGCTACAAGCGATCACGACTACAGCAGTGACGTGAACTTTCCGTGTGACGAAAACGCTTTCATTAATATTTAGCTAAAAAATAGGTCAGTGAAGAAGTACAACAATTATTTTTACATAACATTAAACCGTTTGCCAAACCAACCCATCCTTTGAAACTACAATATACATACGTCTCGCTACTATTTTTTGTGAAATCGGTGCAGAAACGGCGGAGTACGAGTATAAGGTTTCCTAGTGGACTACGGAACTCTAAAAACATACTGAAATTTATGTCTTTCACATTTTATTGTTTTTATTATCTTAAATATTTCGTTTATTATCTTAAATATACGTTTGCATTATCTTAAATACTGTAATAAAAAAAAATCATTTTTATTTTGCGTCTTCCCTTCTCGGCTGTACTGGTTGCTGGCTTTCCAAACTTTTGCTATAAAATAAAAAAAATGTCTTTTACACGCATTTGTGAATTAACACCGTACAAGCATTAGAACAGAGAAGGGCGGGAAACTTTTGAAGCAGACGCAATTTTTACAACTTTTCTCATAAAATTAATTTAAATTTAACAGTTGTGTAAATAATATTTAATTTTCTTTCTTATAAATTGTACTTCGTATATTCATTTTAGGTAAGTGTTCTTAAATATTTTTAGTTTAATAAGATATGGAAGAACCGCCAGATCCGGGAGAGATTGTGCCCCCGGTAGGCAATAATGTAACTATTGACACTATAGTCAAATCAAGTATAGATATACCGACACTGTCATTACTCGGGATAGAATACAAAGAAAAATTTGCAAGCATTGTAACAAGAGGAGGAGGCATCATAGTAGTATCAATACGTCACCGAATATTTGTAATTGTGAAATGGATAGTTCAATCCAGTCAAATTCAATACCGTTTACTAAGGATTTACGTCAGAATTCTAGTATATATTCAAATGCAACTTTAAAAACATCACAGGTGGCTAAGGCTTTGTATAATCCGACTGATTTAGCTCCATTTATCGTACATATTACAAAGAAAAATCATGAAGGGAATTCAAATACAACACTTCATCCAGTAACAATGGGACACTTTTAAAAAAAGGTCTTATCGAAATATTGTTAATGATAGCACCAAACAAATATAGGTGTCCCTATTTCTGCCTATTTGTTACTTACAAGCTAATGACAGGGATACCCTGTCATTTTCACAGTAACTTGATGGAAATCAATTTGTAGAAGATCAGAATTAAAACAATTGAACAATTTGGAAAATCTCAGAGCATTCATTTCATCTATTAATACATATAGAATCGGCATTGTTAAAGGTGTTCCAACAGAGTGGTCTATTAGGTAGTAGAGAACATTTCACCACCAGCAGGTTGTGGTAAAATCTTAAAGTCGTGATCTTATATGTGGGTTAAAATCAGACGTATGAATTATAAAGTACCAGGACCGACTCCCACTTGGAAACCATTTCAAACAGTTGCATTGACTTTTAATGAACAAATATTACCTGAAAGAGTTTTTGTATGCTACAATTCCTTACCTGTGGAACTTTATGTATTTCCAACAATTCAGTGCCATAAATGCTGTCACTTTGGCCATACCGAAATTCAATGCAGAACCAATGATCATTGTTACAAGTGTGGACAGAGTCATCAAGGAGAGGCTTGTAAGATAGATAAAACAGTGCATTATGTTACCTCTGTGGAGATTCACATTTTGCTACTTCACTATCACGTCCACGTTCACGTTCATGTTCATGTTTATGTTTATATTTATATATTTTTTTAATTTTTTACATAAAAAAATGATGAATGAAATTAAAAAAAATATGGACCCCTGAAAATGGAAAGAATGCCTGCTTAAAATCCAATATCCCTTTAAAATAAATGTTTAAGCCTTAAACATAGCGAGAAAGCTGCAACTAAAAAAGAATTCAAGATATGATAATGCTATGGTGTCAATTGCATGTTCACTTCTGTTGAATTAAAATAATCTGTTACGATGTTCTAGTCTCTTGGATTTAGCCAATATACAACTTCGTGAATTGTACTGCAATGGGATATGACAAAGCCGATGTGCAAATTGTTCAGATGATATTGGTCGCTCATGAAGAATCTTCATACATATCTTGAACTGTTTGCATGAATTGTCATTTTTTCATGTTTGATTTGTAGGATTGCTTTGCTTTTTGCGACGTTTGATCCACACGGCTGAATATCCATGTTACCTGTCCACAGTCTCTGGATTATGATTATTTATCCAAGCATCTTCTTTTCGAGGTTTAGGCAAGAAAATTCTGCCTCCATTAGAGATAATTTTTCGATTTAATATTATTTAGTTAATATTATAGTTTTTTTTTTCAAAATAAAATTTGAGACAAAATTGGATGGATGAAAGGAACGTAAATAAAAAGAACCTGAGCCAATGTAAGATAAAATTTAAACTTGGGTTTAAACAATACTTCAAACTGCTTACAACTATACACCTTCTGTCCGTGGTGACGGACTAAGGACTTGCGTGATTTAAAAAATAAAGTTTTACTTATGAATAAATTCAAAAAAAAAATCATTTTGAAGGAACACCATTTATGGGTTAGTTACAGATCAGTTAGCTTTGGAATTTTTAAATCTGACTAACAAGTTTTAAAACTATTACTTAGTGGCTCAATACACGCAAACTAGTGGAGTGTGATTCTTATCAGCTGTTAGTGACTTTTTAGGGGCTAACTTTTTTTTACTCCTTATTGTTTAAAATCTCTTGGTGTTATAATAACACTTAGGGAAACAATTAACTTTTTCAAGCTGTAATCAAAAAAAGTGTATTGGCCCATAACTCATAATAAAAGTACTTGAGTGTAAATGAGTACATCTTTTAATAAAACCGATATTTAATTTTCTATATAGTTACCATTTTTCAGTTGCAGCTTTCTCGCTATGTTTAGGGCCTAAATATTTACTTTAAAGGGATATTGGATTTTAAGAAAGCGTTCTGTCCATTTTAAGGGGTCCATATTTTCTATATTTCATTCATCATTTTCTTATGTAAAAAATTATAAAATATATAAATATAGATATAAATGTAAATGTTAATATAAATGTAAATATAAATTTAAATGTAAATCTAAATGTATGAAAAACTGATAGACAACTTGTAATAAATATACAATTTAATAAGAAACATCATTCTGTTGACAAGATATTTAATTAAAGTGTTTTCATTACGAGTCAAGTTGGCAATTCCGAACCCAAAGACGACAAGAAGAAAGACCTTCAAAGTCAATAAACGAGCCCTTCCATACGTTTTTAGTATCATCCTTGATAGTAACTTCACTAGTTTAAACAAAAAAAAATACATATATGTTTCTAAATCATTCTCTAAATAACATAATGGTTTTTCGTATTTACTTAAATAAAATACTTTATTGTGTTAGCTATGACAGTCGTTTCACAAGATCGCGGTCACGGCACGCTTGTCTTGTCATGTGAAAACGTAATATGAGAGCTCATGAATTTATGCTAATGCCATGGGACATTGCTCGGCATATTTACCGTAACGTGGCCGTGTTCATGTGTAACGGCTCTAACTCGGATCTATTCAAAACCTCAAAAATCTAACAACTTTCAAAGGTTGGTAAGTTATTTTCGGATCCAGAAAGGACCAATTCACTATTTTTGATTACGGCTTGAAAAAGTTAATTGTTTCCCTGAGTGTTAGTATAACACCAAAAGATTTTAAATAATACGGAGTAAAAAAATAGTTAGCCCCTAAAAAGTCACTACCAGTTGATAAGAATCACACTCTACTAGTTTGCGTGTATTGTGCCACTAAGTAACAGTTTTAGAACTTCTTAGTAAGATTTAAAAATTCCAAAGCTGACTGATCTGTAACTTATCCTTAAAAGGTGTTCCTTCAAAATTAATTTTGTTAATATGTTACCGTTTCACTCATTCCAACACCATTTTTTTTTCAAACAAGCTTTTATAGGCGTATAATGCTCTTCAAGTCGAATCACGTGAGCCCATTTAGTTTATTTTTATTTTTAGAGAGTTTCTATGGCTACCTTCCAGCTCCAGCATCTCTAACTCCATGTCATCATAATATTGCAATGACACGCGATATACGTACGCTTGCAATATTTCAGCTCAATCGGAAAATGGGTCAAAGTTAACTTGAAGAAATCCATTACAGATGCACCGACAAGGGGACAGGTGAAAGTAAATAAAAGCTTATTAAAATGCAGCGATTTTATACATACATTGTACTATCGAGAAGGCAAACTTGAGACAAACCCGGATTGGTATCTCCGTAAGGCTTGAGCCAGGTCCTGCAACCAATCCAGCTCCACATGTATCGACTTGTCGCTCCTGTGTTAACCTGTGAAACCTGCGTTTTCAAAGCTGAGTCCCAGGTATAGTAGTGGTAACTAACACCTGTGGAGAGGACACTTCGTCATCACAATTCTAGCATCGGTGAGAACAACACGGGGAATGGCAGTCACCAGTGATTAGTCTGCGCATATAGGCGTAAGCGCGGACGCTAGGGGTCATTCTGGGGTCTAGGACCGTGGGAGGATCGATCGTAGATCCACTGACCAGTTATACTACCCGCTTCAGCTGGGCAGCCCCCGGCCAATAAGGTACTGGTCAGCCTGAGCACTGATTTGTTTTCGTAGGGTGTAGGAGACACTAGTCAAAACTAGACAAATGGTGCTGAAAATGCTGAAAAACAACCACATTTCTCCATGCGCGTAGTGACATGGAATGTCCGTACTATGGGGACAGGCCTCCCTGAGACCTGCGGAGGTTCAGGTTGCGCACAAGGCCTGCGTAAAACTTAGAGTTGACTAGACTTAACATTGCCATTTCAGCACTCCAGGAATCCAGACTTCCTGACACTGGATCTATTAGAGAAGCTCACGATACCTTATTTTAGGTAGGTAAAAACGAAGATGCAAATCGTGAGCATGGTCCGCAACGATCTCCTACCATGCATAGAAACGCCACGGGCATATCAGAGCGCATTATGACCTTGCGGCTCTCTAGCAACTGCAGCTTTGTAACCTCGGTTTCCGCATATGCACCAACATTAGCAGCGTCACCAGAGGTCAAAGATCACTTTTACGAATAACTATCTTAAACTATAGATGCGGTGCCTGCCAGCGACCACCTACACCAGCGAACACCCTGGGTGAGTTTAATGCTAGAGTTGGCCAAGATAACACCGCTTGGCCAGATTGTCTAGATAATCAGGGTATTGGCAAGATAAATGACAATGGCCAACGTCTACTTGAATTTAGTTCCAACCACCGTCTGTGTATTACCAACACCTATTTTAGAAGCAAACCATTACATAATGTTTCATAGTGGGATCGCTTCACAGGAATTGTATCAAGGAGTGGACAATCTTTTGGAAATCAGAAAGCTAAATCGCAAGATTGGTTTGAGCAGAACATCGAGCATTTAAACCTCTCCTCGATTCTAAACGGCGAGCCGCTTTAAACTACCGCGTAAGTCCTGGCCCCGAAACTAAATTAGATCTTGTAAAAGTCAAGTCTGCTTTACAATGCGGCACTCGCTTATATGCCAATCAACAATGGATTTAACTCGCCCGTTACATTCAACATAACGCAGACATAGGTCACATCAAGGGTGTATACACTGGTACCAAACAATCGCTAGCTCCGGTTCCCAAGAAGACTGCATTCCTTAAAGAATCCAGTCAATATACTGCCAGAAGCTGCAGACTTGATACCTCGACTAAGTACTAGGCTCAAGTTGGACGACGAACCCACGTACAATGACCTAAGTCCGGTGGCGTAGCTACTAAGGTGCGAAGTTGTGCTGTGCACAGGGGCCCTTGGGCCCTGACAAACTACTTAAAAGTTTGTTTCCTTTAAAGCATAGAGAATAAAAATAGCAACTTTAATCATGGCAATTCAGTGAAAAGAATAAAGGACAATTTAAATTCTAAGCTAATTCAATTTCAAACTTTTATATATACTTATTGTTGTTTATAGTGATTTGTAACCAACTCAAAAGATACGCTATCCTCAGGGGTGTTTGGTAAATTATTGAACTAGTTATGCAACTTGCTACCTGATTAAATAAAATGTTATTATTAGGATTAAAACTTTCTGCTTCTGCATTAATCGAACTGTACTAAGATTAATGCTAGGAAAACAAAATAATGCAATAGCACTTTCATCCACAAAATCTTGTCACTTTTCTGAAATGTTTTATTTTAAACCGACTCAAAAAAAGAAGGAGTAGTAGTTAACTAAAATATTGTTGTTTATTTTAGTTACATATTTCTAGTGAACACGATTATATGTGAACTTATTTAGGTTAACCTATGTACAAATAAATAAATGTCAGTATATAAGTCGATCGATAATCTTTTTTTACTTCTTTATTTGTTTATTGTTTTTAATGTCAATAAATATTCAACGTACATACGCTCATAAACCTTTTAGTTTGTTTTGTTTTATTGTTTAATAACTATATTATTATTCCTAATATATTTTGTTAAATTCTTTACCTGAAGAACCCAGGCAATCAAAAAAAACACTCGTGCACATGCATGTATTACCTTTAATGTGTCTTCCAGTGATATATATGATGATGATGATGATGCTATATATAAATCCTAAACACTTTAACTAGGGGCCCAGATTTTATTTTTGCACAGGGGCCCGTGTTGACCTAGCTACGCCACTGCGTAAGTCGTGTTCTAAAGCAGTTAAAGTTTGGAAAGAGTCCTGGCAATGATGGGATACAGACCGAATTTATCAAATTCAATTTCATAACCCCGCCTATGTATAGCCTCTTTGAAAAGTCTTGGTCTGAGGGCACGGTGCCTCAGGACATCGTGATGCCGATATTGTCACACTCTATAAAGGGAAAGGTGACCGTGGCGACTGCAATTCCTACCGAGGAATATCCTGAGCATCGTCGGAAAACTGATAACTCGGATAATTCTCAGCCGACTCTAAAAGCTTGCGGATCGTGTGTACCCAGAGGCCCGATGCGGTTTTCGAGCCGAAAGGTCAACATTCAATATGATCTTTACCCTGCGGCAGATTCAAGAGAAATGCAGAGAGCAACAAATCCCTCTGTTGGTTGCGTTTGTTGACCTTAGCAAGGCCTTCGATACCGTCAGTAGAGAGGGTCTTTATCAGGCCCTCGAAATTATAGGGTGCCCACCAAAACTCCTCGACCTGATTAAGTCGTTCCATAAGGACATGAAGGGCTCTATAGATTTTGATAGAAATCTATCTGACGCATTCGAAATGCCGAGGGGCTTACGACATGGCTACGTGTTAGTACCAACTCTATTTTCGGAAATTTATTTTCTCTTATTCTAAAAGCTGCTTTTAGCGATAAACAACAGGAGGTACACGTCCATACAAGAACTGACGGGAGATTATTCAACTTTAACCTTCTACGCTCAAAGCGCAATCGTAATGACTTATACAACGAGAGTCCTCTTTTTGCAGACGATGCAGCTTTTCTCGCATCGTCGCAAAGTGAGCTTTAAACCATACTAGACAAATTCTCACATGCATGTAGCGTGTTCTCCATGTCCATCAACGCCACGAAAACTGTCATATTCGTTTAAGGCTATACAGAAAAACCAGCAATACTACTGAATGGAATCCCACTCACCGTAGTGGATAAATTCTG
This sequence comes from Graphium colonna, assembly GCA_025505425.1. Classification (NCBI taxonomy): domain Eukaryota; kingdom Metazoa; phylum Arthropoda; class Insecta; order Lepidoptera; family Papilionidae; genus Graphium; species Graphium colonna. The sequence continues at coordinate 3,018 of JAOCPS010585002.1, read as the reverse complement.
CTACCTAGGATCCACTATCACAAGCAACCTTTCGCTCAATTCGGAGATTGACACTCGCATCAGCAAAGCAGCAACGATGTTTGGAAAGTTCCATACAAGAATATGGGATAACAAACACCTTACTACGCGCACTAAAAAACTAGTATATCAATCGAGTATCCTTAGCATGCTTTTGTACAGTTCTAAAACCTGGACTTCGTTTGCTAAACAAGAGCGTCGACTCAATGCGTTTCATATGCATTGCGTTCGTAGCATCCTTGGCGTTACGTGGAGGGACAAGATGACAAACGAGGAGGTTTAATCGACAGCGCAGCTGCCCAGTCTCACCGATCTGCTTAAACAGCGACGCTTGCGGTGGCTGGGGCATGTGCATCACATGGACTCCTCCAGACTTCCTACGCAGATCATGCTTGGTGAAGTAGCGGATGGTGAGAGAAAGATCGGGTGCCCACTTTTTCGATACAAAGAATGTGCCAAGCGTGACATGGCGTCCTTTAACATCGCCCATGATACGTGAGAAAAGCTTGCTGACAATAGAAATCAGTGGAGGGAACAGACCAAAAAGGCATTTCTGTTATTGATGGATCCTGGTTCAACAAATTTGCTGAAAAGAGTGACAAGCGACCAACTTAGCACTTGTCTAACTTGCCCCTCCGTTACAAATTGCACGTGTTCTGGTTGCGGGTGATCTTGTTGGTCCAGAATTGGACTGCACAGTCACACGGGAAATGGTCTCCCCACTATTTAAATCATCTAAATCAGATGCAAAGGCCTTTGATGACGAGTGTAAGTGTTAGTTTGTCTTCCTAAAAACTGAACAAAGTTAAAAAAATAATATGGTCTTTTGTAATAACAACTTAAAAATTAAAACTACGTTAAATGACAGCTTTGATGCAAATTTTAAAATAAAACTTGATTCGTATTCCTAAGATATAATCATGATTTGATCTTTAAATAAGCAAAATTTAAACCAAAGCATAGAAAATAACCAACTTAGCGTGAATCGAATCGTCTCTTAATTATTATAACTGCCAAGAGAACTCTCGCGGCTTTAAGTAACTACAATCGTAAGCGGTACGCTGTTCTTTTAAAATTGTTTTGTATAAATGTAAGTAATTTTATTATTTAAACAACACAGTTTTTCTTTTGGAACTTAAGTTATAAACTTACTTAACATTACTCTTAGAATTTATTTATCACGAAGAAATGAACGATACAAAATATGGGCTCTACTTTGATTTGCAATTGATTGTTACTGAAATAGAAAAAAAATTAAAGGAAAAGTAAATTGGTAAATTAATTAAAACCAGAAGAATATTATTTTCAACCGATAAAAAAAATTAAGGAACTTACTATATTTATTACTACGGTATGTTTGTTTTGTAAGTAGGTGAAGTGATTTCTCTGCACAGAAACCAACATTCAAATTTCTAAAAAATAGAACTACTTTAGGGGCCCCATATAAATTTTAATACAATTGTTTCTATTTTTGATGAAAATAACTACATAATTTATTTACGAATGTTCACTTCTAACATGTATGAAGTCAATTTTGCTATTTTCTGTAAAATAATTATTTACTGCAACCTTTGAAGATGTTTTGTCTTTATATTTTAGATAAATTTAAAGTGTCTTTCCGAAACACTGCATTTTACTTATTTCTTAAAAACCCTTCTTCTGTTTTTAAAATTAAATTTCAGATCTTAATAATTTATTTAAAAAAAATTAAGTAGATGAGAATTACGGAATAAATCTATTAAATACTTCTGTTTTTTCTCTGAAGCGAATGATATTTATGAACAAACAACGTAACGATGTGTTTATAGATAACAAAAAGTTATATTTTTAACAGTAATTTAAAATATATAAAAGAAGTCTTGATTTCAATTGAATGTGAATGTCGAAATTGAATAGTTTTCCAATAGTTTAATGGAAGCATAATTTAATACCGTATCATTTAAAGCTTATTAGAAATTCCACACATATTTTATAAGCTCCAACAGAATTAGAACTAATCTAGTTTTCAATTATAACTTAAATTAATTTTCATGTGACTATAAAAAGAATAAGCAACATGTTTGAAGGCAAATCTTTGATAAATTGTTTATGCGAATTAAATCCTAATAAGAATAGTTTTAACAATTGATATACATCTGTTTAATAGATAAAATATTTATAATTTGAATGCCAAAAACTTTTCAAACAAATATCAGGAAAAAAAAATATATCCTAAATTTTAGCGAACTAATTGTCTTATTATGACTTAAACTATCCTAGACATATTTGTGCATAACCGATTTGAAAAAGTGATTATATTTCCAACTGAAATTATTTTTTGTTCATATATGTGCTCGGATTTCTCCGCTAATTATGAAAAAAATTTAACACTTTTGTCAAAATTTGTTTTTGGATTTGGTTCCTTATTTAATTCAATAACTATGTATCCAGTGCCCTTTTAAATTTAAATGTCGTGTCGCTCAACAAACAAATCAGCTGCTAATGCTAAATCAATTGCTAATAAAAATATACTTCAAATATTAATTTTAAGTAATCGAAACTTCAATTACCTATTTTATCACAGGAAGCTGCTAGGAAGATATAGATTTATACACCCGCTTTGCGTGGTTTTAACAGCATGCAATTTATTCTTTGTTTGCTTGTAATCCATCGAGTAATCAAACTATCTGTGCATCAAGTTTTTTCATTTAAATATATTATATCCGTTACGTGTGATGAAGTAAAAATATCCAAATGTAAAAAATCAATTCATTCATAGTGTAAGTATTAGTTAAAAACTCAATGATATATTAATCGTGCAAAGCTTGTACACAAAAAGTGGAGGCTACCTGACGTTTAATAAAATTCATTATAGTTATGTATTCAAAGACAGAGCGGTGTTTTATGTAAAAATCTGTCGTATAATATAAATATTCCTTCAGACTTCAGACAGCTTCAGACGCCTTAAAAGTGCACTTTCGAAACATGTCTTCTCCATTGGTTTGATTTTAAAAACCAACT
>JAOCPS010585001.1:0-20297 GCA_025505425.1 Graphium colonna | reverse complement strand
AAAGTATCGAAATGTGTTTTAGAATCTGAACGTTTAGTTTATGTCAACAGGTACCTAAGGATATCAATGATGTTAAAACCCAATAGTTTAATTTAACTAATTTGTAAAAAGTAAATAAAGTTTATTTTAACAATTTATTATTTGTAATTTTATAACCTTCTTATGTTAGTTATACAGTTTCTTAGGTGGTAGACTAGGAATCAATAAATTATTAAATTACTAGGTGAATACTACTTAAGACGAATTCTTCCAATGAAGCAGTTTTTGAAATTGTCCTGGTCTATACATATTTTACACAAGATTACACGTGTTTGACAATCACATACACACAAAACAATTTTGTTCATAGGCTAAAAATACTTCCAAACAGATGAACGTCTCCCATTTCTAATATTTAGTGTACCATTAATCCAATTTATCTCCAAGAGCTAGACGCAATTGCTTGTTTGCAGAATGACATCATTTTGTCTGCAGACGTAATGGCTATTTTAAAGCATTGGCGATCTCGCAACTAGTGGTCATTTTAATAGGCTCTTAATTTTTTTTAGATTAATCGGGATTAGGAAAAAACCTTGCTTGGTTTTTAGTACGGTGGTCTAGTAGAGCGAGTGTGTCTTCATCAAAAAATGGAACATATAGTTTTAGTTCAACACTTAACCCCTTAACTTTTATACTCGAGTTAATTCGAGCGCGCTATATTGGCCAAACTGTGACACACTCGAGATTAATCGGCGTTGTTTTTTATGCTTTCACACTCGAATATAAACGAGAATTGGAAATAACAATGTGAAAGCAAAGATAAAAATCGTTTGATTGATATCATTCACATGTTAATGTAAACTATTACATTAATTTATTTAAAATAACTGTGCGTTAAGGGGTTGGAGTACAAAATTAGAAGACTAAATTATGGTGTACTTTTTTCTTATACTTTAGTTAAAGAAGAAGAAGTTTTAGAAAAGGTAAAAGGGGTAAATGGGATGTCAGATTGGCGTAGTTCCTAAGTTCTTGGCTTCAGCTTCGCGGGTTCGATTCCCACTTGGAACAATTGTTGATAGGGCCTACAGATAATTGTTTTGGATCTGAATTTTATGTATAAAAGTCGTCCCTTGGAAACAGAATTAAAAGCTTAGTGAGGACATCACTTTAAAGAAAACTCAGAAACTAAATTAATTTTTGTTGTATTAGTAATTGCCGTTGTATTGACTTAGACAACTTTAGTCAAAGTTATAATGTTACGAAAAAAAGCGAAAATTGCTATAGAAAAAATACTTTTCTGAAACATGCTTGGAAATGTGACCACTATTTTGTCAATCTTCTTAAAGATAAATCAAAATTTCCGTACTGTTGTGGCAAAAGTTGTATGAAAATCCATATCTGACGGTTTTGCGGATAAATTAATATGTAAACTCGTATATGTCTTGTAATTTATAAATGGAATGACCTTTTCCTTCGAAACATGGCTACCAAGGAGGTAACTAATAAAAGGTTTCGTTTAAATTTTGAACTGGCTTGCAAATAGAAAGCTGTTTATTAAAAAAAAAACAAAGAAACATTACGGCGCGTGAAAAATTATTATTTTTCGTTATTCGTCATTGAACATAAAAAGTAAAATTGTGTTTTTGATTTCCGCGCATTGTTTGAAAAAAGTACTATACAAGCCTTGGCCACGACTAGGCATTGATGGACTCACGTATGTGTGCACGTTCGTCCATCAATGCCTCAGTTGCTGGCCGCTGCAGTAATGTACCATTACTTTTGCCTCAAGTGTAGGTATTATAAAAGACATATGTTAAATATGTCATTGTTCAATTGTTTATACATTTCAATTATTTAGTTCGGTTATAAGGAGTTTGGTTTATTTATGAAAAGGATGACAAAGGACCAGACGGTTCGCCTGATGGTTAGCGAGCTGATAGACACACGTAGCATTGGGGAGTCGCGAGTGCGTTGTCAACCTTTGATATTAGATAAAAAATGTATATTGGATAGGATGGTTTGGGATTAAGGATTTGGAGGCGAAAGGGGTGACTCTACCACCTCAACTCTCATCTTTATAAAAATAATACACTTTCAGCTTCTGGATACCAAATTTAAGGTTTGCATCGCGCTAAAAGGATAATGCCCAAACCTAGTACCAAGAATTCTTTTGCATTTAGATCAAAATTATATTATAATTATTTTCGTAATTTTGTAAGACTTTTGGCTTTATGGATTTGATTTTAAATTTAATTTGAAGTATAAAAGTATGAATATTGCTTTACCTACATGTCGTTTGCGCAATCTGTCAAAGTGATGTAGAATGCAATAGAAGCTATTTTCTACGAATCAATTTTTCGAATTTATCAAGTACCTCCGAAATCCGGGATTTTTTTACGAAAATAACTTCTGTAGTAGTAATACATGTTGGTACGGTTTGCCATACAAAAATGGGCATTATCGTTTCTTAGACAACACGGGAGTATGAAGGTTGGTATATTATGTTATGCTGCAGATGATAACAATTAATGGAGGATTTCCCATCTTATGATCCCCGTTTTGATGATTATTTATATTATGAAATACAAATGGTCAGTTAAGTCACAGTCTTTTTCAAACCAAGTGGGTTTTTGTCAATACAGTTTCCTCGATATTTTTTCTCAATCATAAGAATTGAATGACAACGTAAATGTAAACCACTCACTTTTTTTCAGGCGCTTGTCCTATTCCTTTTTTATTATTATTTTACGTCATTGCTTAGATCTGTGTCTGAACAATGCAAGCTCTTTTTATCGACTTGAAGAAACGGTGTTCCGTATTTTTATTGTATTTCTTTTGTAGGTATATTAACATATGTTTGCAAATTGCTAGGGTACATTTTTTTCAAAAAAATCTATTTAACTAAAAAAAGAGATTAAAATATGGCGTTAATTATTTTCACAGAAAGAATCGAAACGGGCTTCAAACACCATAGAAATTAACGTTTGTGATTACAAATTTTCCATTTAAAAAAGAAACAGTTGGACCCATTATTGTGAAAATTATATGAGGCTACCTCGTAACTATATACAATTAAAAAGAATTGAAATCGGTTTATAATTTCCTTTTTGCTGCTGTGAAAACATGCAGTCGAATTGAAAACTTTCTTCCTTTTAAGTTGGTTGAAAAAGGGGGATTTTTACATTAAAAGCGGAAAAAATGATAGACACTTAATTTTTATTGCATATATTTTTATTTAATGCCTCCTCTAGACAGAGGGAATAGAGTAAGTCCATCACGCGGCCCAAGTGTAAGGTAGATCAGCATTTTAAAATTACAATTAGAAAATAACAAATTTCATCGGCACATGAGATCGAACTTAACATTCGCCTCGAGTAAACAGAATTAAAGGACACACCGGACACAAAAAATGAAAAACAGTACAACGTTGAGGCATGTAGATTTAATCTTCTAAGCCGGGAAAACAAAATAACAACAATATTTCAATAAGAATATTATGTTAAATGTAATTTCCAATCATTTTCAGATTTCATACTTTGCAATCAACTTTTACATTTCCAAGTTGTACGTAGACCAACTTATTACAGCTAAAAGAAACGGCGCGTCAATTTGTCATATTTAGAGCACATTTCGGTTTTCCTGTAAACGCCGACTGATGTTTCAAGGGAAAATGCAGGAATCGCAGTCAGGGTAAACAGAACCACTTCCTTGTTAACGGACTTTAATATATATATTTGTGTTTTGTAATTTATTACGTCATAACGCATGCGTCTCTAACTCACGTTTTGAATGAAACTAAGATAAGAAATGATTGGCTATTAGCAAAAGTACATAATATAATCCTTATCAAAATTTATGCTAAATACATGTAAGTTTAGTGATCTTGAGTAACATGTCATAAATATTGCCATTCACGTAATAGTCAACGATTCTCAAAATGACAATTAAAATAGTACAATAAACCTCCTCAAATATGTAATTTGAATGCAAAGTTGTATTTAAGGGACGCTATTGCAATTGTTAATATTTTGCCACTTTGTTCTTGTTGATGACGTACTTTCATTAATAATTAACTATGTTTTACTGAAGCTATAACAAATTAAAATATCAATTATTGACTTCAAGCGGAATTCAATGTGAAACCAGTTTATTAAACAAATTTATTAAGAATATTCAGATTTTATTTATTGTGACGATGAATGTATTCTACATCGCTCTTCCATAGATAATTTTAGCAATTTTAGTACACATATCGGCTTGGCCTTTAGACATTTCACTGGGCTATGACAGCCAATATTAGCTTATTTATTAGCATAAAAAATATTTTAAATAAGATCAAGTCTCATAACCGACTTAATCTTAAGATGTATGGCTTGTAAAATAAATGAGGATAAAAAAAGGTCCTTTTTCTTCTAAGTCACAAGTGCTGATGTAGACGTTGGCAAAACATCAACTTTTAAACTATGGTTTGTCAAAATATGTTAATTTACTCTACTTTCTGGCTATAGATTCACATAAAAACATGTTAAAATATTTGTATTTATATGAAATATTAAGCATTTTCTAAGAAAGTGGTTAATACTTTGCTAATAAATGAAAAATAAAGAAATCATGGTGCACTCGGATTAGAGATTATTCTCTAATCTGAGATGGTGTATAACAATGAGAAATAAATTTCATTTATTGACAATATAGAGAAAGTTTAACTTGTGTGCATGTCAATGTTTCGTGGTCACTTTTACTCAACACAGACTTTTTAAACAAAGAAAAAAAAATACATTATTTATTACAGATTTAACTGTAAGTTTCTCTTTCAGTAAGCAGTAAATTTTTCAAGTAGCCTAAGTATGATTCTCAGTTTTCCACTGTGAACATTTGTTTCAACTTAAGTTATTTCGAAACGTGTGTAGGACATTGGCTGCTTTAAGTGGTCAACGCGTCACAGTTTCTGTGGTCGCCGAGAGAGGTCGTTACATCGGTTATCTGGGATGACATCATTGAGCTGCAACTGCCGAGAATAGCTCGTGAAGTTGGAAGGGCGTCTGATAAAAACCTTGACACATTGGCCGTATTAAAAATTGTATTAAAAAAAAAGGTTTCATTGTATTACGAGAATGAGTGAGCTCGCGAACTTATTTCTGGTACTTTACTATACGTAGTTGTATGACAGTATGTCTGTTGTAACCTACGCGCATGCGCGAGGACGTCTGACTCACCGTACAGTGGCTGAGCTGCAGTTGTTAATCCAACGTTTGCCTCGACGAGTGTTTTGCGCTTTTATATTATTAACACGTTGTTTGTGTTTTGTGTAAAAATCTATTGGTAAGTTAATTGTATAAATATGTCCTGTACAAAATCATTTGTTAATTTTTTTCAGATGTTAAATGCTCTCAACTCATAGCCATCATGCATGCAAGCTGTTATATATTCATATATATTTTTATGCATTTTTTAATATATTAACATGGACTATGGATATCTATTAATTTATTACGATAATATTAATACACTTCGATTGAGCTGATCTAACAAGTATCGAAATATTAGACTGCACTGAAAAAGGTTCTCACATAATTAAGGGAAAAAACTTCTCAAAGCAGATTTGTTTATATTCTCATTACTGCAAGCTTTTTAAAATTTAATACTATATTTTATAATTTTGGAAAAATCATTAATTTTTGGGTTGTTAAATGTATTATTTTAGAACGTTATAATTATGACCATTTATACTTTTTAAATTTCATATTTTTTTATTTAATAATGACTCGACACCAATTTTTTCTAGATTATCTCTAAGTACAATATCCTAGCCTCTTTTTACTCTTGATTCAAACATCCTGAAAATTGTGCTTACGGTTTTTCTAAAAAAGAATTATCCCTTTGGATTAAAATTCACTATCCAAAATAAAAATCGTTTAAGGATTGGCAATATTTTCAATCACTGAGAAAGAATCTTCCTTACACTCATTGGGCACAGTAAATAAATAGCAATTTATTACCTTAATTCGCAAACCAGCTAACTCCAATTCGCAAATATATGATTTGCAACAATTTAAAATCTAATGTTATCACAATCCTTTGAATAAAAATTTATTCAAAAACCTGTCTGGTTTCTCTACGCGATGAATTAGATTTTTTTTTGCATTTAGCTTGAAATATATTACAATTGTTTATGGTTCTCATGACAACATTACTCAAATTTAGTTAGCTGGTTAGCGAATTAAGGTATCGATTTGCTCAGGTCTAAGTGTGTTCACATATTTAGTCGGCTAAATCACGTAACTATAAAAGTTTTAAGACTAATAATGTTGGATACTTATAGAATCTTACTGTGTTTTAGTGCCCGTATATTCTTAGGTGTTTCGGTATAAGCGCGCGTTTATTTATTCGCGGCCGACCTCGGCTCGGCGTTCCAGCGTCATTCTCGAACACGTTGACCTACGGGCACACACCTTTTTGGTTGGGATATAGGTATAGATGTGTTCAACCTTAGCCTGTGTTTATCCAACATAAGGATCCAGTTTAAATCGTTTACGATAGGAAGGAAAACGACTTCCATAGATGAACAGATCTTCCAAGATCATGTCTCATTAGATAAGTGAAACATTAAATCATGGCTGTCGTGTGGATTTCAACTATTCTAGTTATTAAGAGGTTGATAGAACGATTTAGTATTGCTACGTGAATTAAATGAACGTTCAGACAATTTCGTTCGTTCGCAAATCGTCTTTTTGAACATAACCTAAAATAAATGACAATGAAAAAACTTTTAAATAAGTGATACAGAGAACAAGCTGTTCTGATTTTTTATAGTGTAACTATAAAATTAGCTAGAACAAAGCATTATTGTTGGTGGTATTTTTGAATGAAAGACTAAACAGGTCAAATAGACATGAATATCTGTTTCGAGGAAAAATATACGTTACTGTATGCAATTTCCATAGAATTGGTTAATACACTTAAAGCTTTACATGATACATGGCACTTAACTCATTTTAAACTGATGAATCCGTGAACAGTATTTCTAATAAAACATTATTTGAATAAGACGGCGAATATAATATTAATAACAACAGCTTACACTTAGTCTTTGCTTTACGGCCTCGCTAAAAAAGTGTCAAGTTAAAATATTAATACATCTTGTGTACCACGAATAAAGTGAAGAACGTCCAATCGCAGTGATCGGTAAGACGCCTCCATCACCTCTGGTGTTGTCTTTATATTGCCTTCGCAGTCTAGAGGTGATGAGCCGTGCTGTATAGTTCTACGTACTCGCTATTAGAGCCACTCTAGTAAAACTAATAGCGTCTAAGCGTGGAGCGGTACATACAGCGTAAACTTTCTTAAACCAGGCTAATGGTACACTCTAAATAAGTTGTAAGCCCTCTACTTCTAAAGGGTTATAATGCTCTCTTATTCATACTTATATGCGATACCCGTGTCGCCGTCAAGTCTTCGATGAGTTATATCGGCCTAGTCCTTGATTACTGAGATACTTTTGCTTCATATGATCACAGCTCATGGTTGGTAACTGTCTAACATCATTGGCCCCAACGACTTCTGCTGTCACCTATACGTCCAAGTTGTATAGTCATGTAGTGTGGCTCTATGGTGCACAGTAAAAAGAGTCCGTCTGTGTCTGCGTTAACTTTAGAGCTGTTTAAAATGTTTTGCTTTTTATTTCTTTATTAGTCCCTGTCTTTTATTATACCACGGGCGTATCTAGGGTTATTTTCCAGGGTGGGCAATAGACCATCATGGGTGGGCAATAGATCATTCTAGGGTGACCACCCGGCCCCACTCTATATACGCATTATATATCCACAGTTTCACACTAGAAGTTTGACGGCAATTTGTATGTAAATAATAAAATAACTCAAAGTGAAGTTCCTATACCTATTTATGTCGAAGATATTTATGCTTGTGTAATTATCTTATTGCAGCATTGAAAAACAATGTCGCACACGGTGACCATCACGAGGACAACCACCACAACTAGTGGCAACGTGCTGTTTGTCAACAGTGGATTCCTAGGGACACTGCCTGGCCTGCTCAAACTCGCTGAACTGGTAAGTGTTTGTTGATGCGGTTTTTATTTTTAAAGATAATAAGTAAGAAAAACATTTATTCTTATGTAAAATTAGTATCAGTTGCATTTTAAGACGTACGAAAGAACCTGCAAATCATTTATCATATGATTGGGACACAACTGACCCGCGTATTTAACCACCTAGTCATTTGCTGTTTAAATCCTAAGCTTCATAGCGTGATGCTTGTCCTCATGAATCTGGCTATCATACAAAATATATTTTCCATTTCAACTGATAGTTAGTAGAAATACGCTTGTTTAAACAAACAAATAAAATGCCTTTTGTGTTTAGTACGTTAATATAGATGAGAATTTGTCCGACATAAACACATTTTTTATATCTGATCTTAAACATTGTAATATATAAAAATCCTAACAAGATGATATCTAAGAAAATGAGCTAACATATGAGAAATTAAGGTGAAATTTGGGTCATAGATATTTCCTTATAAAGACAGTATTTTAATGAATTTAAGTTCATCGAGGCTGAATAGTAAGTAAGTTTAAAAGAGATTAGAGAAGCAATACACTGGTAGAGAATGCCTACAGGCGTTAAGTCCGCTCTTTGTGTCTCTGTAATTTAGAGATGTACAATAAAGACTAAATAAATAAATAAATACATCTCATCACAATTTGTATAAATTTATTTTGTAAGTTATAATTTGTTTTTGGTTCTAAAGTGGGTCACTTGCGATTTTCTTATGGGTCACGCAGCGACCCACAGGTCATAATTTGCCGAGTGATTAGAATTTATAGCGTAGAACTGATTGAACTGACCCTCTAAGATTCTTCCTAGTTTTATCTTTTCTTTTTCATTCATCGTTCATGTGGTTGGTTTAGTAGTTTAAGATGTAAAGACGTAACAAATAAAGAGACTAACTCATTTTCGTGTTTAAAATACAGGTAAAAATGAAGTTTTAAAATTACTTAAATATTTTTTTTTCAATTATGAATTGAGGTTTAATTTTTTTACTTAGCTTTTAAGTAAAATCTCGACTGATTTAATTTTAAATATAAAAGTACCTGAAGATTCATATGTTAAAGATATTGTTGTTTTCTGACAAACCAGATAAAGTTTAATAACATAAGAAAGATATTCACTAGAAATCACGTCGATGAAAATTGACCTACATTCTGTGCTAAATTTATCCGCGTATCCACGGAAATTGGGTAAGAAAGCGCATCCAGTAGAAGGACGATTATATATTTAGAATACTATCTAAATCACCTTAAAGCTGCGTTTTGATAAATACAATGATGTAATTGTCCACGTATTAAAACATTAAAATTATAAATCCCAACCACCAAATTATGAAGAAAAAATATCTCAAAATATCTGCATAAATGATCTATAAGGACATATTTATTACAAAGATATTATAACATTTATGTATTAATGTTTTATCTTTTACTATTTTAATTAAATCGGACAAGTAACGCTTTGTCTCACTTTAGGCTTGTAAATTATCTTCTTAACGTCTTCATATGAAGATGTTTCAATAATAGCATGACGTCATCTCTGACTCGGTATTTATTTTGACTAAGTGTTAACAAGTTTATTTGTGAAATGTTTACGAACTACGTATAAATGTCCTACATTATAAGTAGCAGTTCTTAATGGATGTAAATGCCACTAAGTGAAATTATGTTTGAATATTCTTCGGAATAGATTCATATTTAAAACTTAAGTTGAAAAAAGTTAAAAAGATACTTAATCCGATGACGTATGATATTTGTTAGTCATAAAATACTTTGATTTGTACTAAATGTTGTGTACTAAAATTGTCAACGACAACGGAAGAGGTGAGGTTTTGTATCGAAGGTTTTCCTCGAACTATAGACATTTTATCCTAATAATTGCTGTTCAATTAAAATATGTGTGAAGGGCGCAACAAAAAGACGCTCATTATAATTGTTTTATACCAAGATATATAGAGTATTACACAACATATCTGGCGCATGCGAACTATTATTTATAACTGAAAAGGTGAACGTTATATGTGAATTGAAGTAAAGAATCATTAATTCAGTACTAAAACCCCGACTTAAAAACATAACTAAAGCGAGCGAGCTAGGTTATTCTCTCTTAAAAGCACCCATGGTATTTTTATTAGAACGTTCATTGAATTCTTTTAGTTATTGTTTACTATAAGGGAAATCACGTAGCTTTCGGCTAGCATTTATGTTTCCTGTTTTAAAGCATGACTTCATAGTCTTCGTCTATTTTAGGAGTTCATGAATTTAATGTTCATCTACGTTTAGTTTTCGTTAACAAATTTCGTTATAGAAACTAAGAAATCCATTCTTTGTGTGTTTCGATTAAGTGTTATTTCAGTGTGTTAATAGTTTTAAATGCGGAAAATAGTATAATAGATTAATCATATGTGACATCACTTTAATTATTGTTTATTTTATTTATTTATTTACACTTTCTGTACAAAAATCGTACAATGGCGGACTTAATGCCATTGGCATTATCTCCCAGTCAACCATCAGTTAGTTAAGAGAATATCAGGTAGGTGTACATTTACAATTTTCTTATAGAGAAACAAAATATTGATTCTATTTATAACGTCTTACAAATAAATATGCATACATTATACGACTTCATAATATACTAAATACATGTATGTACATACATATACCACACACACATGTGTATATATATATATATATATATTATATTGTATTAAAATATAAAAAATCAATACTAAGAAGTGTAAGCTTTTGTAGTTAGTAAGTTTTTCTGTTTTAAACGAGTACCGTATTTTTTTCTTAAATTTTGATAATTTTTATTTTAATATTTTGTTGCGTAAATATAACGGCATTATACATCCGTATGTCCGTATTCATGTGCCCAATATCTGTGATCATTTAAATATTTTGAGACGGTTGAGACAGATTTTAAAATATTTCCAAAATTTTGTTTTCAGCTGTTGGGAGCGGCGTGTGTGGGCGTCGTCGGCTACTACCTGGAGCCCGGCTTCTACCGCTATAATGGTCAAAAACCCGAGCTGTTCTACCTGATAGTGGCGGTGTCTTGTCTCATAGGGACATTTTGTCTAATCACCTCGTACTTAGTGTCGCTGTCCACTGCCCAATTGGTGTCTAAAAGTGTTTTCGTAAGTATAGTTAAAGTTATGGCAGAAATTTTAAATTATTTCCCAATTTATAAGCAATTTTATAATAATTTCGCTGTTTAATAATTTGTTGTTTATTTTTAAGAATACCTCGGGCCTTATTATAAATCAATCTGACGCAGATTATGAATGACAGTGTAGTGTTGTTTCACAGCTTTGATTTCGGTTTAAAATTATAGTAAATTGAATTTTTTTTTATACAAAAATAGTTTTTAATCGATATACCATATTTTGTAGCTATTGACGAGCTTGTGACCAATGTTTTTTTAATATTTATTATGGTCGATTGAACCATTTGCTCGTTTCAACTCTTTTCGAAAAAAAGTGTAAAACTGAGCAGATGGTTCAACGGATGTTTAGCGATGCCGCCGAACTTGTGTTGGATAAAATATATTTATTGGATAGGATGGGGTCGGGATTAAGGATTCGAGGGGGAAAGGAGTGGGAAAGGAAAAGGGCACGAAAGGCCATCCGACAACCACCCAACAGCCATGCATCCTTTATTTTATGCCGACTTTGTAAAGAGCGATACCTACTTTGAGCGAGCGTGGCCGTAAATGTGCAGCAAATGTTGTTAAGTGCTCTACCACTTTAAAATTTTAAAACTGACAAATCTCACATATAAAATTATTTATTTAAAAATGCTTAAATAGCTTATATATTTTGCTACCACAGGAGGTGATCCATAATGGAGTGGCTTTTGTTCTCTACTTAGCAGCGGGACTTACGCTCATGATAGAAGTTAATCACCAGAAAAGCAGTTATCGTAATGATTTTGAGCCCTATTTAGCAGCCGCGGTAAGTATATTTTTTATTTATTCTATATTTCAAATAAAATGCATCGAACAGAATATAATTCTACATTTTTTATAGAACTTTTAACAAATAATACAAAAATATTATGACGACAGCCATGGATACAAGTCATGTCGTTTAGAAACTTTAAAAAAATAACATTTTAAATAAAATGATTTCATACTTTCTTAAGAACTTGCCACGATATTTTAACACGAATTTTCGTTAGCCCCAACTTCTTTTCGATAGGCTTGTTCCCCTTCTATGGATTGCCAAAATAGCTAAAATAACGCAAGTCTAAGATATATTATTTGTTCTATATTTTCAATGGCTAGATCAGTGGTTCTCAAAGTGGGCGCTAGCACCCCCTGGGGGCGCAGAACCTCTCGTGTTCATTCATTTAGCGTTTAAATTGGGCGTTAGCGCCCTTTAAGATGGTATTGTTCTTTTAGAAGGTTATACATTTTTAGAGGGCGCTTGATATTTCTTTTTTTCTAAAAAGGGGACGGTACAATTCGGACGGTAAACAAAGTTTGGGAACCACTGCTCTAGATAATCGCTTTTGTTTAATTGGACGTATGTGAGCTTGCATTGTCTACTGTACATCTGTAATAATTGATATATTATTGATTTGTTATGTATGTATTATAGAGCAAATATCAAATCCAAAAAGACAAATGCCTTCTTGCACATAGTTTGAAAATTGTCAAATGTATATATAGATTATAACAATCTTCTGTTCATTTAAATATAAAAATTTCTTTTGTTCGGCAAAAACTCTTACAAGCGAGATATTTTGTTTATAATTGTATTTACAATAAATAATAAAAATAAAAAAAAACCAGTACAACGAATCCTCAAATAAAAATGTTTTATGTATTGAATCGAATTTGTATATTTAGTTATCGATTAAAGAAATTGGAAATAATAGAATGGATATGGAAATAAATCCTAAACATCAATATTATTGGATGTTTAATTAAAAGAATGCCTACTTTAACGCGATTTGACTTATTGGAATTACAAAATTACTTTATGATTATTATTAAAAGTAAGTAAGTAACAGTCTTTTTTTAATTATCCCACTGCTGAGGTTTCCTCCAGAATGCGGATATATGACATAGCCAACCACGCGACCCTAGTGCGGACGGTGGTGGACTTCATATATCTTAGAAATGTTATTTCTTAGAAATTATTACTGTTACAGAGTATTACAATTTTCAATTGTTATAGAATTATATCCAGATCAACTAAAGTTAAGGAGACCACGGCTCGGTATCCGGGCGCTCGCCTTCAATTCTGTTTGCTTGAGGCGAACACGAGTTCGATCCCCGGTGCCGGCACCAATGAAAGTGTTAATTTTCTAATTGCAATTTTAATTGCTGACTGATTTCTGAGATATGTGAAGTCCGCCAATCCGCATTTGGGGCGCGCTAGACTATGCCCTATACCCTCTATCTAATGGAGTCCTTTGCCCAGCAGTGGGACAATTTAAAAAAAGGCTGTTGCTCTTCTTAAGCTAAAGAAGCTTTATTAAGAAAATATCTGCTTATTTGTATAGCTTCATTTTGTCCGTTTCAAGTGCGTCATCCAGGAAGTCGTTATCGCGCCTGATCGTGTAACATCCGTTTGTCTAATCATATTAGCCGAATATATGGCTATCTTTAAATTATTTATTACTCAAGGGGCATATCAATTATTTTAGATACCTAACAAAAGGTGGCATATTAAATATCTCAAGGGATTTATAATCATAATTAGAGGAAATTTAATGTCGACAGTTTATAAAAAAAATGTGCAAGTTTTCTTCATTAAAATGTATTTAAACCAAAATAATAATGTTTTAATAGATGTGTATTTCAATAGGCAATTCGTTTGTAAAATATAAAATGAAAACGTAAAATGCTCGAATTGGTTTGTCTATCCGTTAAATTATTTCTAACGGTCCATATTACACCAAACTTCTACCTAACTTGAACAACACTTGAACAAAGATGGACACAAGCTTCGAACATTGTTTCTTTTAATATTTTTTTTTTTTTTACCGACTTGCACTCAACTATTTTTGTTTACCATTTTTTCGTCTTGTTTATTAAAATAACTTGTTCAGTTACAAAATAAGGATTAAAAGTAACTAAGTAAGACTACTTTTACCCTAATTCAGTGGACTTGAGTAAACTCAAGTTGAAACACTGGCGCCGTCACCAATAAAATTTGTCAACTCAATTGCAATTTTGAATCTCAATTTGCCACACGCTCGGTGGTAAAGGTAAACATCACATAGAAACTTGTATATATTGAGATAAATTCTATAGTGTGAGGATTATTTGTATGAATATAACTTATATATACAAGCTTTCTTATATATACAATATTTGTATATATAAGTAATAACAACCTTACCTCATTAATGAGAGGTAATAATAAAATAATATCATTTTTGTCATGATAATCATTAGTCTAGTAGCTATGTTTATTTTGTCGGTGACTTACATTATTCATATAAATAAATAATTTTCCAGCAAATAGCAAACAGATTTATTTAAAGTACAACATTTAAAAAGCTTACATAGTTGTAATAAAAATAACAAAAACCCTTATAAAGTCGGCATAAAATAAAGAATGCATGACTTTCGGGAATGCCGGATGGCCATGTCTACCCTTTTCTTTTCCACTCCTATCCCCTCCAAACCCTTAGTTCCGACCTCATCCTATCCAATAAACCTATTCTACCCAATCTTCCTGGTTGACAAGGCACTCGCAACTTTCTGAATGTTGCATGTGTCCATGAGCGACAGTATCATTTACCATCAGGTGACCCGTCTACTCATGTCTTCATTTCCTATTGAAAAAGGACTTAAAAGAACTGTTTTTTGGTGTTAACTCCTTAGGAATCGATTTTCACATGAGAGAATATTTTAAGCAGTAAAAGAGGCATCTAAAACAAACTAAAATCATGTATTATGCGTTCTAATAATTTGATATACAAAATCTCAACATATACAATCAGCGACTCAAGAACTTTAACGCCAAGTTCAGGGTCGTACAAGGCACACGTGGTAAAATATAGGCATGGGCCGTTTCACTGCTTTTTCACTTGCTATCGGTTATATAACGCTATCGTTGCCTACAATAAAAACGTTATATAACCGATAGCAAGTGAAAAATCACCGAAATGGCCCATGCCTAGTAAAATATATAGGTTATTGGTGAGTCCTTACGTTATTTAAGGAGAGCACTCGGTACTCGATTGTCATCATATTTATGTAATAAAATTAGGGGCATAATTTTAGCCTAAATTTTCTAATAATTCAATGAAGTGACTGACGGCTGTGATCAAAGAGCACGCGGGAGGCCGTCGACCTCCTCCGTCTTCCGTCTCGCTCCAGCTCGGATGAGAATGAATTACGTAATATTTATTTCATCTTCAGATTATATTTACTCAGTGATAAATCAATATTTATTTTTAATAATATTTTTATTCTTCATATATGATCCCTAAATATAACGTCTTAAAGCATTGAAGGGACTCACCAGTCGCCCTGTATAAGTTTTATATAAATGCCGAGATAGATGTAAAATTTTGTGGGTGGCGTTTCTTAGAGGAGAGGAAAATGATCATGCCCTTTACCTATCAGACCGTTCACTTGTTTTTAAGGGATAAAAGTTGATACCACTCGTTTAGTAAGAATACTAGAAGTATTGGCGTTGTTTAGTCAACCTTGCACTATTTAAAAATGTTGGAATGTATTTCAGCTTGGAAATCTAATGAATAAAGATCCTCTGACCCGAAACATGTATTACGAGTATCTGAAGTGGGCATTTGTCAGGTGGTGGTATAAAATAAAGTATGCATGGCTTTTGGGGATGCCGGATGGCCATGTCAACCCTTTTCTCTCTCCTATCCCCACTAAATCTGTAATTCCGACCCCATCCTATCCAATAAACCTATTCTATCCAATTTTCAGTTTGACAACGCACTCGCAACTCTCCGGATGTTGCGTGTGTCTATAGGCGACGGGGTTGCTTACCATCAGGTGAACTGTCCGCTTGTTTGTCTTCTTTTCCTTAAAAAACCTTCTCTGTTATTGGCTAAATTGTATGAGGAGTCCTTTATACGCTGTTTAAAAAATTGATGATTGTGTACGGTTTGAAGGAAGCATGTTTTAGGAATTGACAAGTGATTCGTGACTAAAACCATTTTGGTTAGACATTATTAGTATTTGTTGCCTATCATAAGAATTAAAAAAGAGTAAGCTCAATTATTTGTCAAGTGATAACGAGTGAATAATACACAAACACCGAATTTATATCTTGATTTGAGGCGAAAACTCATAACTTATTTTTGTTCCAGGTGATGGGTCTAGTCATGGCGGGGCTGTATCTACTTAGTACTTTCCTAGCAAATCGTTCCTACCGTGGATTCTAAATTTATTAATAATACTTAACATTGCATTTGATAAAGTTTACGTACATGTTTGTGTAACTCTTGTTGCTTTGTATACATTTGTGTATGAGGAATTATTCAGTAAATATATATAACCTCTAATGCTTGAGTCTAGTCGATGCGAGCGTGTCACTTTAGTTAAATGCTTAAAAGCATATAAAGTCCTATGTTATTTAACTAAGAATGTGCACTTTGACACGAGTTGATAACGATCTGTCAGAAAGTACTATATTTTTCGATTTGACAGCTATGACTTAACAATGTAGCGCGGGGTCAGGCACATTTTTTGTTGACCGTACGACGAAGTGAATGCGTAAACACAAATATAGATAAGATATTTTTGTTTTGTAAATTTCATCCATTACATAAACTGGTTTAAATTGTACTAAAACTGAAAATAGACCAGTAGTGGCAGATGGCAAAATTATTTCTTAAACAATGATTTTTGATATTATTTTACGGGCTTTGGTAACTTATAGTTACTAAAGTATTTATTTTTAAGGACATAAATACATAAATCATTATTTATTACAATATATTTTAAGTTATAATAAGACAGAAACAGAAATAGTATTTTCGTTACTATATTAAAACAGGAATATATCTAATATGCTATATGATTGTCTACTATTAGATATAATAAATGGGCTCTAGGATATTTAATGTAAAAATGTGTTATTAATTTATTTAAATATTATTCTGAACAATAGGTACACATACAAATAATACAAATAATTTTGTAACATGTTGTATTAACCCTATACAAACACCACAAATATAAATAACTTAATGTTAAATTAAAACTAAAGTAGAAACGATTTTTTTAATCGATTCTTTGTGGAAACTAGATTTGAGACGCAAGTAAGCCTTTTTTATGCCTTAATTATTTAAAAAAAAAGATATCAAGTATTTTAATAACGCGAAATTTCGTTTTAACAACATGATTTTTCGACGAACTTTACAGACATTATTATAAAATATGACGATTTTACTTTTTTATACACAGTTAAGGTTATAATAAATATTACGATGAAGCGAGAGTTTTGTACGATGTTCAGTTTTGTATTTTTAAAAATTGTACCTGCATTATACTTAATGTCATATATTTAAAATATTACGGACACTTATAACACCCTTAAGATATTCGCAATAAAAGTATTTAGCATTTGGTATAAAGCAAATTAAAAAGAGACTTTAAAATTTTTTATTCGTTTACGCGGGTCGTACAATGTGAAGTAAACATAAATAAACAGTTGCAATAAAAATGTTATGTATTGCATTTATTTTATATAAATAGGCAGTCCAAATGATAGAAATATTTTTAAAATTTATATACAAATTCTTTAATATAATATCAAAGGTCTTAGATCTTTAACCTCCATTCCAAACTTTGGAATAAAAACATATTGGTTAACAGTGGGTAAAAGTTGTTTATATACTTACATACTATATATTACGTTGATGTTAGCTTTCATATGATATATAAAAAATATTTAATCTTTAAAACTTACGAATCCTTACTGTGTATTTTTGTACGATTAAATTTGTAATTTTGTATACTGTGTATCATTTCTGTAATAAGACTGCGTCTATATTTTACTTGGTATACGCTCTAGTGCCTACGATTAAAATCATAATATATATTTATTTAAATTACAGTTAATCTGATTTCGCAAAATAAATATGAAGCTTTATTAGCTCATATAAAAACTGTAATTTTAGGGCTCCCTTCCTCAAATGAAAAACAAAGGAAACCTTACCTTGTCCTCCTATTTTTTTTTTCTCTCCTTATATGTGAAACTAGAAAGCCTAAAATAAAAAAGACCCCTAAATTGGTCTTTATCTATCGATCACATAAAATATGTAAGAAGGCTTTGATATTTAAAATAAAATTAGAAATTTGCAGGAAATGTGTGGAAGTTAAATATGCTTTACAGCTTTTTTCTATCGTAGATGATGATTTCCCCATAATAAAGATGCTTTCTTTTTATAGATAACATCCATAAGCCTAGACAGCTGGCCGTATTATAATTATTATTAGACAGGAAGCGGGGTGGGTGTAAATTTTTAACCTAATAAACAATAAACTAAAAATAGAGGTAACCCTCCGCGACGCGTGCGGCTCTATTTTTAGTAAATGCGTCCACGCAAAGCCGGTCGAAACATTCAAACAAATCTCCTTCATTGTCGAGACGTCTCTTCTCTCTATATATTAATTAAATAAAATAATTAAAAATAGTGCCGTTTTTTAACTTATATTTGCTAGTGAAAAAATTGGCTAAACGTTAGAATTGTTTGGTTGTTTGCAATAAACAAAGAGGTCGCCGACCCATTTAGGCAGACGCGAAACTAAAAATATTGGTCATGAGTAATGAGGACTGCGTAAATTGTGGGCTACGTTCAGTTTGTTAAATTTTACTGTGCATTCCCGGTCTTCCTGTCGGGACTTGTTCCAGTGAAGTGCGTAGCTATTTTTCCGATTTTCAGCGTACAGTGTGTGGTAATTCGTCTGATTACTAACGGTTTTCTTGGGTTTCCAACAATATGACTCGCGGACCGACGATTGTCCGAGTGGCTCCCAGTGGGAACAGTGGGAGAGGAATAAAATGCTGCTGCTGCCGGTGCTGTGAATGCTTCAACCTTGGATACCTCACATCGCAGCATGGTGTGATCAAGCTGGCTGAAGCTGTAAGTAAGACGTGACTTTAAATGGCTTGATCTTATGAAGTTCCGTAAAGTTTGTTTTCATTTAAGAGTGTAAAGAGGCATTAATATTGTATTATTAATAATTTTACCAATATTTTAATTACTTGAATTATGTTAATTGTTTGATATGTTAATTTATACTGTCAATTATTATGACTGTTGTTTGCGCCTATAATTGAGGTGGCACTAAAATTGTGTTGTGTGTTTCTTTGTTCTTTTTACTTGTTAGTGTTCACTTTGGTGCAATTTAATAAGTAAATGAAAATAAAATAAAAATATAAATATATTCGCCGTATAAATATCTATGAAATAATTTCTCTTGTGAATTATTCAAGTTTATAAACCAAGATATGATTTTTGTTTAAAAGGAGATTTATTAGAAACATATATCGACGTAAACTATCGAAATTGAAAATTCCCTACTTTACAGTAGAGCGATTCTAAATTTAGATTTTGATTTTTATCGCGATTTTGATTTTCAAAAAGAGATTTCCATTTATTGTTGCTCCATAATTTATATAAAGAATTATAAATCCTTGTCTCTACTTGTCAGTCGAGCAACAAAAAGAAAATGTTACTTTTTCAATTTCCATAGTATACGTGGGGCCATCGATATGTGTACTTGTTTATTTCACTTTCGATTACAGAAATACCATTTTTGCAGTTATACGTAGCTTAAGTCTACCTTTTTTATTTTAAAGTTAAATCGTTTCGTGTGTTAATTTACTGTTGGATTCCGTGAACAGCAGAATTATTTGACCGAATGTTATGTTTTACCATAAAAGAGATATATAAAGTATGCCTTATCCTATTTTCCTTTTTTTGTTCAAAGTAAATACTTTTATGAACGAAAATTTGTGTAAAATGTGTGGTGTTCATCAGTTTACGATCAGTTTGGCGTGGGAGGCCGCCTAGTGGCCTCTAAGCGAATTACAAGATTTTTATTAGTAAAGAGCATTTACGCGCCAATGAGGTTAAACAAATTTTTTATCAATTTTTAAAGGAAAGTTATAGAATCTTGTAGAAGATTGAACGTATATTGCTATTTATAGATATTTTCACAAATCAAATTCAAATTCAAATTATTTTTATTTGCAGAAACATGGTACATAGGAAGATCTTCAATAAAATTATAGTTCAT
>JAOCPS010584890.1:0-11149 GCA_025505425.1 Graphium colonna | reverse complement strand
CCTCTGTTTTATTCACTTCAGTTTTTTTTTAAATATATTATACAATTAAACTTTTTAAATTTAAAGCTTTTAATGTATTTAATTTTTTTTGTCAATTAACAGTATCTTGGAATTTATTATTTTGCTATGCAGAAAAATTTGTTATTAATTTTCAGATAAAGAAATTCTTACATGTTAATAGCGCTCCGTTGCATTAACATTAAAATAAGGTATATTTTCATGATCAAATGACTTTTTAACTATTTGTCAACCGAAATCATTGCGCTAAAAGTTTTCTTCGTCGGTTTATTTTTATAATTTAACATTAACTATTTGTAAAGCACTAAATTTTTAAAATTTAAAAAAATATTTGTTTGGTTCGAGTTTATGAATGTTTCAACAAACATTATTTTGTGAAATACATAAATTTAGTTTTAAAATTCATAGAATATGTATAAATTATATTTTATGACTGCCTAGGTTATTTATGGATAAATATGTTAATATAAAATCAAGTTTTTTAATTCGTTTTCTAGATTTAGTTGACATTATACAGCACATTTTCTTAAATAAACGGGGAATTTTTTCCTACTCTGGCAATTTTAGACACACAGGTGTATGTATGCGCTTTTACAAGTTGTCAAAACACACATGTCTAAATATAAGCATCAATCAATTTAACAATTTTGTTTGACAACGCTCCATCTGGATTATTCACTAATCTGACATTGTGACTATACATTGAGATAGAGCATAACATCCTTTCACAGCTTTTGCTGCATTTATACGGTCGAGCTCGCCAGTCACGCCAACACCAAAAATTTATTGTAGTCGGTGGCAAATTATCCCTTAGGCAAACTAGGCACATGCCTAGGGGCGCCAAATTAGTAAGGGACGCGTGGGCAAATTTTTGTCGAAAAATTAAGTACTTAAAATATTTATACACTCACTAGAACATTTTGACCACACTTGTCGCTTGATTACATTTACAGTTCCAGATTCTCATTAAAATCGGTGAAATGGGCTCCAATTAGGTCTTTAACAAGGGGCGCCGTCAACTATAATCTGCCACTGAATGGAGTGCATAGGTAGATAAAATAAAATTAATATGCTTAGAAAATAAAAATGGTTTGTTTATTTTTAAAGTCTGAGTCTTAAAGTCAAGAATATTCTCCATGGAACTATGAGATGTGTTGCCATGAATATTTCATTAATAAGCATCACAATATTAAGTTTTGAGATAGTAAGTCTCAAACTTTCTATAGCAATGGCATAATTTTTCTTCTTCCTACCTACAAAGTGGCAAAAAGTTATCAAATAAAATGCACCTACATACTTTAGTTAAATGTTAATAAACTATATTAAAAAATGTTTTCAATTTTCATTTAATTTGCAAATAAACTTTTCCCCAACCAAGTAATATTATTAGGAAACAATATTAACTAAGTTTAGTAAAATAAGGAATAATTATTAGTCTGAAGACTTTAAAATAGACATTTTATTAAAGTTAAAATGTTTGTAGCAAAAATATAATTTATTCATTAAAATTTAGGGTAATTAAATAATTTTAAGTGTATTTTTATATATCTTTAATAGCAGTTGATACAAAATGTATATCAGTATAAAAAGTTATAAATCTATAATATTACATATTAAACCTTTAAATGCATACCAATGCCTTTAAATTCAATTGGCCGGAGAACATTGCAGTAATTTCAATAGGAATATCAAAAGTTACCTTGTAAACATTGTAAAAATGTCAATTGTACAGTATAAGCATGTTTTGTCAGGCAAAACAAACAAGAAAAGCAGATGAGTTAAATTGACCATAAGTACTGAAAATTTGGGGTAACTTTATTTGTCAATACAATTATAGACCATAAAAGATACTAAATTGTCACAAAAACCCATTTATACACAGTGCACAAAAAATTTCTATCTAATGGAGAAAACTGGTAAGTAAATGATAAATATCACCAACATAGTACACTTTCAAAATTTAAATAAACATAACTGTATTATCTTTATAATCTTTTTTGTTTATTTTATAACTAAATATCACTTAATTATTGAATACTTAGGAATACAAAAATATGTAAACTATACTTATCACATTATGTTGAGGCAGGTTTTGGAATGATCCAAATATGCTTTAAATTCTAACTCCACTAATTGTTGGTTGCTTAGAAAATAATGATAATAAAAAATAACAAATCATCCTAATTAATTGTGCATATTTCTTACTTTTTTAAATTTTATCTAGTATGTCATGTAATATTAGCTGCCTTTAATTTGTTGAATTTGCATTCTTAAACACAAGGCCTGGAACTGGTAGAGACTATATGACTTTAGGAAACAGTAGACTTAGATATAAAAATAATAATGAAAATATATATACTCGACAAAAAAAGAGATTCAAGCATTATAATATGAGTAAAAATTATGTTGAGTGAACTAAATATAATATATTTGTATTCATAAAGTCAGTAATCTTAATGTGGAACTAATAACTATATATTTTTCAAGATAATTCCTCTTATATTTGTAACAATTTTTGATACAACTTTTCCAAATTGTGATGCAAAGCCTTAACAGATTAAGAATTTAAACAAAACTTTATTTATTATAGTTCTAACTTTTGGCACATCCAAATTAAATATGAAAATTAATAAAAAATCTATAGGACAATATATGGACTCCTAATTAATAATATTTAATGAATATTTTGATACGATAATCATCCCAAAATCACCTATGAAACAGAAATTTGCCAATGACAAGCCAATATTTTTAATACTTTACATATAATTAATTTTTGAGATGTTCATATAGAACTTAAACTATTTCTTTGTTGTTGAAAGAGTTTGTACATAACTCTCTATACTATTAATAGTAATAAATTATTTACATCAGTACACAGTCACAACATTGTAAAGTGTAATAAAGGCATTTTATACCACAATCTTCATCTTCAACAGTAGATGCAGATGATCGGGCCTTATGGGGTGGAGGTGGACGGAGATAGACACTGTCAACATTGTCAGCTGATTTATCCTTTTCCCATGTGGCATCAGGGGCTTTATTCAAGCTACTTTTGTTTTCAAGGTAGTCATTAGTATCATCTTTTTCATGGGAATCTCCTCCTGCTTCCTGTAATTGTGAAAACATTTCTGTAGTTCAATCTGAAGCGTACCCTCATCAACATTTGTATTGTAACCCTGTTAATCTACTGTGCTCAGACCCGGTCTTTGAACAACAGACATGGCCCAAGATTTGGTCCATCGAGCGCAGCATTTAGGACATAAAGTTGATAGACCACATTGGGAATGCAATGTTTCGCTTCAAAACAATAATCGCCAACATTGATGTTATATTGATTAGAATAAAAATGGAACATAGCTGTACACATATATCTGTATGGACTTGAATCAATGGGTTAGAATTCCAGAAAAGATTCCAAATTAGGCTAGCGGAGGCAAGGTAGACTATGGAGTAGGTGGCAGTATAATTTCAAAAGTTTTTACTAAAGAGGATCAAATTAGGTTCTCTATTGTATTATTTTTTTACATTTAAATTCGCTTATGCAGCCAATTTTCATTATTTCCACGTATTTTAATTAACATTTTAAAAATTAATCTCTCAAAAACTATGTCTTTCCACAAGTAGAAATTTTAGGAGTAGCCTAACAAAAATAAGAACTATTAAACATAAAAAATTCAACTCTCAAATTTGTTGTATAGATTGTACAGGTTAGCTCAGAGAATGCTAATTCCTATGTTAAGAGTTCAAATATAATATACATACTTTGCTCTCCTCTGAATTTTGTTTCAGAAATTCTTGCTTTTCTTCAGAGTTTCCAGTGTTAGAAATGTTAGTAGACAATCCATCAGATGGTACTGTAGGTAGCTTTGTTCTTTCTGATACAAGCAGATCAGTTTCTTCTTCTTTCTTCTTGAAACTTTGCCGATTTGTTGTGTCTCCAGACATACTTGAAAGAAATAAATCGTAAAAACCACTAGTCTTATGGCAAAAAAACTTAATTTTCTTTACTTTCTTTGGAGTCACACTTTGAATTGGTAACAAATCATTGTCAGTCTGTTGAGCCATGCATAAGACTTAAATTTCGTACTATAATTTCACACCGATTAAATAATGTAACCAAAGGCCAATAGAGACGTGATACATAAACGTAATGCTATTCGCCGGGGTATTATTCACCTTACAAATGTAGTAGACTCTACAGGTTCTCCAGACAAACGACGCCATGTGCTTATGATTGTTTCAAAATTGTTTTCTTGCATTTTGATCAATCAAAATAAAGATAAACTTATAGTTATGTCCAAAGAGTTCCTTTTTGACCATAAATAAATCTAAGTAATCAATTCGATAAGGTACTGAAAAATTATTATTCTTGGAATTTATACAATAAAAAAATTAAATACTGTCATTTAATTTAAAAGGAGAGATAAATTTTAATTGGGATATAAACACTGTCACGGTCAAAGAATAAAAAGTTTATACTTTCTCACTATTTTCAGCTTTCGCAAATTATTCTTTTAGGCTACCTTCATTTCACCTTGGTATTTGAGTTTTTGTTTACACAATAAAATAAAACTTAAACTGGCAGCAATAGCATTGCCTGTGGTCTAGAAGACTGCATTTTGTTAAATGGTAATATTATTCATAATTCTTTTGCTTTTAAGTATGAAAATAATATAATGTTCTGTTATAATAAATATATTGTTATTATCTCTATGATAACTATTATTGATATTAGTACTCTGAAATACTTTTAATATATTTATTTGTAGTAAAATATTGATATCTGTGGTTCGTGCGGAGAAATATACCATGGACTCCATAAAAATACAAGAGATTTCTCTCCATAAATCAGAATTGAATTGAAAATCTTT
This sequence comes from Graphium colonna, assembly GCA_025505425.1. Classification (NCBI taxonomy): domain Eukaryota; kingdom Metazoa; phylum Arthropoda; class Insecta; order Lepidoptera; family Papilionidae; genus Graphium; species Graphium colonna. Next base: position 6,257 of record JAOCPS010584890.1, on the reverse strand, counting down.
GACATTTATTTTGACTTCAGCAAAGAAGGAGAATAATGTTATATAAGTGTAGAGCGATAAACGAAAAACAGCTCATTGGTAGTCTGGATTAACAATATACAAATCCACACAGAGATGGCGTTGCGGATAATTGGATCATGAAATTAAGATATGAGTTTTATATGAAGTGAAGTGTGCCGTTTTTTAAATAATAATAATAATAACGTATTTGGCTGAGATCTTTTCATGTTGTATGACGGTTATTATCTGTGTTAGTTAAAATTAAAAAATTATAAAATATTACAAGTTATTTTGTTTGTTATTAGACCATAGGGTCCATGCATATAACTATTTTATAATCTATGGCATATGGCAACAGAAGTCAAGATAACAACATATTTTATAATCTATGGCATATGGCAACAGATGTCAAGAGGCATGCCCCATCCCGGGAAATACGATTTTCTTCCGAGAATTGGGATTTCTTTTGTGTTTAAACTGTTAATGTTTATAAAATTATTTACGCTAAATAGGGATATGACTACTTGATCTATCATTAACATGTTTTTTACAACTTACTGAAGTTAAAAAAAAATATTTTATTCATTAACAGTAAAATGTTTAAGTTCCAAAACTTAATTTTATAATTTTGTAGTTAGCGGCCACCTTTTATTGTTGCTTGTAAATATTATTGGACGAAAGATATTGGAAATTAATAAGACACGTAAAGAAAACTTAAGGGAAAAACCTTTTCTAGTAAACTACATCATGTTTGTAATTTTTATGGAGTTTAGCAGTTACGTACGAAATGATGGTTTTATTTTTATCATTATCATTTCATGTTACTTGACTGCAGTCAACAAGATTATGACGTATATTCGCTCGGGAGCCTCTTGACTATATGTGCTCCAAGTCTGCCTGCCTTTGACACCTTAGAATGCAAATTAAAAGTGCGGAGTCAGTAGTCCAACGCATGTCCTGATTGAAATGAGTGTACGGGAGCTAAACGTATTGAATACCCCTTTCAATACGTTAAAAGAACCTGACTCACGGTGATTTCCAATGTAAAGAATAGGTCGAATAATAGTGGAATAAAGCAGCAATAAGCGGATATTCTGTCGGAGCACACTTAAAAATAATGAAGAAACTAGTTTAGGCTAGAATTGTGGCTAACAAATGTAAGCCACAATGACCCCTAAATAGGCAGGCTGCACTAATTACTAATAAATAAATAAAGTCCTCCTGATTGATTTTCGGTCCGGGCGGCCAATCTACTCAGAGAACAGCCAGCTGCGCAGGACATATTACAGTGAACAAGTGTACGCGCAAACACAGGTCCACTCTCTGTTCCTCAAATCTCAAATTGATGGGACGGATATCCGACACGACCGGAGAGAGATAAGGCGTAGGACCGACTTTTTACATAGCCATCCGACGCATGGATCATCTTTCTTTTCAAGCAATCGGGTGACCAATCCACACTTCCCTAATCAAACCAAGAAACAACAAAATAAAGTTAATGTCCCGCCACGGGATTTGAACCCACGACCTTCGGTTTACAAAGCAAGGGTCCATATCACTAGGCTACAGAGGCGGTATCAATTACAAATGTCGATCGATTAAAAAAATTGCAAGTAGAAATAACTCTTGTCAATAATGGTAGTACTATATATAAATTATACAACTTTATTTCTTTTTTCGAAAACCATGCTTTTATATACAACTTTGCTTATGCAATTTTGATTAATTAAAATATTTCAAACAATGATGTGCGGTGCTTCTTTACTATAAACCTACCTAATTACTTCTACATTTTATCAGAAGTAGTAAAAAGAAAAAAAAATCACTTACTAATTGTACATGGAAGGAGTTCTTTCTTTAAAAAGATCACGTCTGTCAGTATCGTACGGGTTGTACACCATATCTTTCATTTTGTTACGCTTTCTAGTTGGTAGCCAAATAATTCCAAATTTTACTGATGATTTTCGATTTTTCGGGCTCATATATGAAGGGGCATAACTTTTATCTGTAATTGCCATAATAGGATCATTAGACAATTTTGAACTTTTGGAAATTGCTCCTAATTCTCCGAAATTAGTTGCAGTGCTGCGTTTCCCGTCATAACTCTGCGCACCACCTATTTTATTTCCAAAATTACTAGTATTGGAAAAATTAGAAGAGTTATTTTTTCCACTAGAGATTGTCGAAGGACTAGCATTGCTGCCACCGAAGCTAGCTGAGCTAGTTTTTTTATCGCCAAAGCCTGAGGTCGAAGTTTTCGCAGCGAGGCTACTGGAATTGTTTTGCTTATTTCCCAACTTCATAACACTGCTAGACTTTCCGGTAGGTGTTTTGCTGATAAGATTTCCTCCTGTTTTTCCTGCGGGAGCCGATCCCACTTTTTTACTTATAGGCGCCATGTGAACTCTGTAAAACAGAAATACTTCTCAAAATAGAATCAAAAAGTGTAATGAGTTTAAGTGTTATTAAGTAAGCGAAGGTTCAACTGTACATGTTCTTAAATCACACACTTATTTCATATGAAAGGTAGATTATTAAATTATGTTTACATAACGTAGAGTAAAGAATATCATAAACGTGTTCTAATGATAGAAAGGAATTTTTATAGTTTGTCAATTGAATTACTGGGATCATTTCTATATTTTGGTCGCTTTTTTCCATCATTACTAGTATTCGTTAACCAATAAACAGGTTCTAGTCCTTCGATTTGGTACATGACATTTATATACGCATAACGCACCAAGCAACTGTGAGTGAATGGACACTTGCTTTAAGTTTTGCCATCTTTCTGTACACTTAATTTAATCTCACTAAGTAGACAATACCCAGTTAGAATACAAAAAATTGACTAAACATATTATCCGATAGGTGAAAAACAATACACTATTATATGTCCCCATGAAACAACTTGTACGAAATGTATTAGTACTATTTTATCACGAAAGAAATGGAGGAAAGAAAATAAATCAAATTCAATCAGTTGTTCGCTTAAGTCGACGAAGCTGCAAAAGCATTGCGTTAAATAAGTCACTTGTTATTGAATTTATCTAAAATATTTCACAGACAGGATAAGCGAGCACTTGTAAGATATCTCATGGGTCAGCAGAGGCCATTTCGCTAATGCTATAAATATTTCGTTCTTACGAGCGAACACATCACACGGAGCTGTATTAAAATATCGATCCGAAATATTATACGAAGTTTGGGTCATCGGATATGATTTCAAAAATTTCTATCGAAAAATGCGTGACCATCGCATTTTTGTGTATACATTACATAGCATTCCGCACTTACGGGTTAAGATGTTCAACGCGTTGTGACCGTTCTATGTGATTATATTGTCACGCACTAGTAGTAGGTGTAACGGTAAATGCGATCATTAGGGGTCCATTATAAGCGGATCGTACGCGTATGCGACCGCGCCGCGCCGCCTACGATTCTAACTGACTCGTGTTCTGAGCCGATCGACTTTCGCAACACATGAGCATATGCAAGTATTCCCTTACGTCATCTTTAACGAACCCAAATGACCATATGTATGGCCACGGTTTAGAGAATCGACTAATAGCTCAGCATTTTTCCCTTTGCATTATTAGCCTTACATGGTACATAATAATTATGAAGCAGTACAAACTGGCAAGTGGCTGTTTAGCTTTGGCGATCCATGATTCATATCGCCAATATGTGATGGTCTTTGTTTAAAAACGGAATATTAGGATAATTTAAAAAGTTATGCGAAATTTTTATTCATTATAAGCTTTTTAACTTTCATCTGTCCCGTTGTCTGAGCATCTGTTGTGGACCTTACAAGTTAAACTTGACCCTCTTTCCGGTTTCCGATTAAGCTGAAACTCTGCACGCATATGTATATTTCGAGACAATGCAATATTATGATAACTTATGGTGGCCATAGGCCCGACGCAAACCCGTCGAATTTGTGCTCGTCTGATAAAAACTAAAACGATAAAAACATGTTTAAAAAACGTTTTATTAATTTTTATTATTGAATTCATTTTTATAATAACATTAAAAAGTAAATCATACATGTATGTACACATTCAAATTAATATGTATCGGTTTTTGTTGTTGTTGTTGTTGCAGATAGAGCAGGAGCCTGTGGTGATTAGAGTTTTTAAATCAATTTGTAAAAGCTAAAATAAAAATAATTTCCGATTATGAAGTGCGTACCGTGGTGGTTTTTAATGTTCATAAATGACAAAAGTGTATATAGTATGTACATAATGTATTGTATTGTATAAGGCTCAGTTTTAATAAATGTTTTTCGTCATAATATTAGAAATCAAGTCGTTCTTAGTCATACTTAGTAAGAACAGATGTTTTCTTAGTAATCGGATAGTTATGGTACTTTTACATATTGTCAGACACATTTTAGTCTACAGTAGGTGCGAGCGAGGCATATTTATATTTGCAAGTGGGTGCAAGTGGTTCAACGAAATGTTTCCACGTACATCTTTCTTTTAACTAGTATTAACTATGTTTTTTTATTTACCGGAACATTTGTAGGTTTATGTTATAACAAATCTACGTTATAACCAACAAAGCCTAAGTCTTTACTTTAAGGTGTCAACAATCATGAGTATTATGAGAAAGTAAATCTACTTGTCTGAACGTGGCGTTTTCACTTTTTGTATTTATTTAGGATAAAATTTAAATATTCACTGCGCACATTTCAAAACATGCAAAGCAGGTATGTGGCGTTGAGTGTACGCTTGCTTTACAAATATGCTGCCTATATTGGTAAAATCATCAGAATGAAGTTTAATTTCACTTTATTTATAGTTTTTTTTTCGCTTAGCAAAAGCCCATCTCAAAAAAACATTCTTGCGTTTACAGCAAAATATGTTCATGGTTAATTAGTACTGATAATACTATATATATTTTCTAGTTTTAATTTTGACGACAAGTTAGTTTTTTTAGATGGGTATAGAAGTGGAAACTGACTAGTTGACTTTTTGAATTTTAAAAAAAAACAAAAACGTTATATAGGGTGCAGATTTGTCATATAGAATTCCAAACTATTAACTAATATAGGTAAATTTTACTAAGCAATCAGTCAAACATTATGCTAAATTCAAAAAAAAATTGTTAAACGCGAATATCGCATCATACTTGAAGTAGCCACAGATATACAGACAGTAGTAGCTACACAAGTCGATAAACAAAATAGAGCTGACGCGTAAAAATGTTGTGCCATAATTTATCATAATTTTCGCCGAGCGTTATTTTAAGATGAATGTCTTATTGTATGATATTAAAGCAGTTAATCAAAGAGAGATTTGATGAGGTCATGCTGATGACCTCATGCTCTCAGTACTGTAGCCGTACCTTTTTCAAACCGACCAAAAATGACAGTGACATCTGAAAACACCGTGGCTGTGCAAAAAATAGTAAAAGTGACATACATGCGATATATGCAAAATCCGGGCAACTATAGGCATTGAAATGTAATTTTTTTGTATAGTGAGTAGGGTATCAGAATACCAGTTTCCGGTTGAAAATCCCGTAATATATATCCCATATATTTATGTTTGTTTATCAGAGATGATGGCTAATCTATCCTTCGTACAGCCCTGATGTACGTCCATTTAATTCTTTTGAATTTTCTAGGGTTAAAAATGCATTGCGTGGTCAGCGGTTTAGCGCCAGGTACGAAATTCTTGTATTGATTGCAAGGGGACATACTTCGAAAAACATTAAATTATAATTTACAAATAATCTGCAGCTAATTTCTTTTTTCCGATCATTTAAGCGCTACCCTCGTAAAAATCAACAAAAAAAGATCGAAGTTAACAATTTTTTTTGTACATACTAAATGACAAAAATATATTCGTATAACAAAAAATGTAGCAAATGGGCAACGTGATGTTTATATCGATGCTAAGGAACTTTGCATAATGAATTAATGGATAAAATACATTGAATTTTTGCACCCTTATATGTCCTTTATAATGCAAGGCTAAATTTATTGTCGCATCACATTGTTCCTTTCATATTCGGTGAAGGTACATTGTGCTATCCGTATCGCTTAGTACAGACAAGAGTTGGGCAAAAACTGCGTGTAATGCCTATATATTTTTAATAATAATTTGATAACTTCCTTTGTTCAATGTTAGCAGCTGCCTAGCAAGTGGAGAATATGAGCTGCTTTCACAGATCTTAGTCCTCAATATTCATGAGGAGGTATTGTTCAACGGAAGAATAGACGCTAGTAATGAATATTTGCTAGATATTTTTAG
>JAOCPS010584780.1:0-11149 GCA_025505425.1 Graphium colonna | reverse complement strand
TTTGTTAATTCACGCATGTCCTCATGCGCGACTCTATTAGCGTAGAGTCTTCAACTCGTGGAAACATAGAATTTCCAAGGGTTCGGTTGCCCGATGAAGCTCTACATTGGGTACTTAGAGCTTAACTTCGTTAATTAAAAGTCAGAGTCGCAGCGTTCACTCAACGAATGCTGTTCGTAGAGGCAATATCCTGAGGATGCTCCGGTGTCGGGGCGAAACGTACTTCCGTCGTACAAGGTGCAGCTGGACGTTTAAGTTTATTTTTCCTAATGGGAGTATGAAAATCATACAATGAAGTGATTAGACGATTTAGGATGCTTACTTTATCGTCTATATTATCTGCGTTAAACATAGGTTTCCAGTCAATAACAGATGCATCTTAACCCGCTGTTCTGTATTCATATTTGCAAAAGAACGCACGTGCAGAACCTTGGGTTTAGGTTTAGGAGATAGAAATATGTAGGAAAGGAAATTGTGGTCATGATGAAAACCCAGAAGCAGGATGTTGTCCATGAGAGGAAAAAAGTAAAGGATTAGAGGAAAGGATTACATCAAGTCGAGTGTCTTGACCAGAAATATTATGGTGAGTTGGTTAAAGAGGTAAAATATGAAGACAGCTTGACTTGACTATATGAAAGAATTTAAGGGAACAATGAGAATCGGTTGAAAGAAGATTGGAATTAAAATCGCCCATGATAACATGGTGTGCATACTTCGAACCCAAAGATTCAAGAACCAATTCGAAAGGCATGGAAAATGTTGTTTTTTGTGAATGTGTTGTTTAAATTTACAGAGTTAGAACTCATCTGATTCAGCACCATGGAGCAAAAGTAATATCTGCACCACCCCCAAGCACTCATCTTCACAATGAAAAGAAATATAAAATCAAAAATAATGAAAAAATACAATCACAACTATAAAAACAGAATCAATAAAAATAAAAAAGCAACCAATATAATGACCAAAGTGCATGAATCGGACTGACAGCAAAGTTGTTGTTCTTTTTGAATGTCATCACAGCCATTAAATGTCACATTTCAATGACTTGAAACAAAAACTTGATAACAAACATTTAAAAGTATTTTTAACATGTACAGGAATTAATTAATATATTTAAAATCATTAATATGAAATATGAACAAAGGCACAACCGATTAGTGAAAAACACAATTTAAAAAAAGTGAATACGTGAAAACTGAGTAACTATTATAAACAAGGTAATGAAAACATAAATGAAATTATAAATTTCAAATTAAGATACAAAAAACTTATTAAAAAACAAGAAAAAGAATAATTATACTAAAGAATAGAAGCGTATCAAACATATACATATCGGTCTATAGTTAGTTTAGATTTGAGTGATCACCTTTTCTGCGGATCGGGTACACCATAGCCGTTTTCTAAATTTCGGTACCACGCCGAAGGAATAAAAGCTGGGGTACACGTCCTCGGCACTATAGCGGTAATTTTGTTGGGCCCACTCGACATATGAACATCAAGGGAGGAAAGAATCAGATGAATGCGTACTTCATACAGTGAGTGCTCACATTGCGGGATGGTCGACGGTGTATTCTCCCATCATGCAAAGTCGAATTTGACGCAAAAAGAATGCACAGGAAGAGAAAGCCGCTCTTGCGTTTGCGTTTGGAGGACAGTATACAACAGCAACATATAACCATTACGCCTTTGATTGTTACCTCCAGGAAAAGAGATTCAGCTGAACTGAGTAATTTTGGAATGGAAAGATAGGTACTCTATACGGGAGATCACTCGTAAAGTATATAGCGACGCTTCTTTCCTCTTTGTCAATACGGTAATTACTTAAAATAATAAAACCAGGTAGAGGATAAATGGATAAATCTAGATGAGGTTTAAGTCAGGTATCAAAAATCAGAATGGCATGCATGTCACACTCAAGGAATTCAATACATAAATCACCACAGTGACAAGGCACGCTTTGCGCATTCATATGGTAAATGTTTAAATGCTTATTAAAATTAGTGCTAACATTTTAACTTTAGTCTTTCAAAAAAGCTAAAATAAAACAGTAAATAAGTTCAATAATTTGTGTTGCAAAATGAGTTTTTTCTGCGCTATTTGCTGTTTATTAAACGCAACTCGATGCTCTTAATACATTTGGCAAGCAATTAGCAATTAAAAAATAAGCTTTATCTGACAAGTGATACCATCGCTGATATACCTTTAATATTTGAAGAGTTTCTGATGTAGCAGAGGGACGAATTTTTGTGCTTGAAGATGATTGTGCAGCGGCCGCGAGTGAAGTGCTCAGTGAAGCTTGGTCCACCTAAAATAGGGCTTAGTATTCATGTTATAGCTGTTATAGTACAGAAAAATGTTAAATAAAAACCTGTCCTTAAATGGCTAGAAAGTCACAACATTACGGATGTGGGTTATAAATAAAAAATCAAAGACTCAGGACAAACTTCGTGGTTCACAATCATTTGAATTTTAAAGTCAGTAGGAAAGGGAAGGTTGTCATTAAAGGCATTCCAAAAAATATCAATGTGATCCTTCGCATCTCATTATCTTTTGATAAGGCTAGATTTTTGATATCGGTAATATTAAGATACTTGATGCATCCGATGTGAAAATATAGATCCAAGAAAATTTCATACGTTTCAGAGACAAACTGATGTTAAGTCTAAATAATATAGACAATGAGTTTAAAAAAATTATATCATCATAATGCTACCTAGTACTATTTAGTTGAATTTCTGAATTTGAAACCTTTTACAGTAATTTCATAGAATGTTTATGATATAAACATGTATGCAATATACAATGCTTAACCATATATATTTTTATTTGTTTTAAATGCCAATCTCCCAATTGCACTTATATTATATGTCATAATTTATTGTGGTAATATATCACTAGCATTTATTCATAGGAGCGAAAACTAAGGGAATACTAAAAAACTAAACTCATACATTTAGATGGAATAATTCATATAAATATAAAATTATAAATTTTATTTCCTAAATATTTTTATGATAAATAAATTTATCTTGTACTTTTTATGTCATTGAAAGGGCCTGTTAAAACAAAAATAGTAATTAAGTACTATAAAATAATAATTTTGTCCATTAAATTTTATCGAGTTTAAAACCTTCAAAGTTTTTAATATATTCAAAAACTTATGACTATCAAATCAAAGTTGAGAAATGAATGATTTAACATTCATACTTAAAGTTTGATTGGATATAGCAATTTCATTTCAAACTTTCCTTTTGAAGTTCATCTTTTACAGATCTAAGAACATACTCGTATCGACAAAAATTAAAATAATTAACCGCAATTATCACAAGTTTATTTTTATATTATAAAAACAGATTTAAAATGTCTTCTAAGTTTCTTTTCCGACATGTATCCTTGGATATTTCGATTCAAAGAATATTAAACTGACCAAATCGAATTTTATGAAAATTTAATGGGAATATTACGAAAGTATATCTTTTAGTCAAGATTTTTTTTTAAAAATCGATTTACAAACGATGCGCGAATATGCAGAAAGAGCTTTCATTTTTGTAATCGGTGAAAACAGATTGCCGCTTGTGAACCAGTATTCCGATTTGGTTGACTATTTAACGCAAGCAAATATTTATAACAAAGTTTACTTTAGGATAGTTGGAAATCACGATAGTATTACAAAATGTTTTAATATTCTTACATTTATTTTTATAGTTCTGTAAAAACAAGACTCACTAATGTTATTGGTGGTAGTTAGCTCTTTTTTAAAGTCCAAGTTGTTATTGATACGATCAAAACTCAGTAATAAATTTTAAAACCACAAAATGTTATTTTGAATATTAGATATCTGTGTTTAATATTTGGTCGAACACTGGCAAAAATATGTAATTTTATATAAATATGAGTTTTTGTGTTCCATAAACGTCTGTTTTTAAAAATACGTGACCACATGATTTTTGCTTACAAAAATCCCGTATTCCATTTATCCATACTAGCATATCCCAACGAGTAGGAATACTTGAAATTTTTTTCTGAGTTTTACTGGTGGGGATACTTTGCCACCTATCCTCACGAGAAAGATAAAGGTATATATTCGCGGAAAAAATTCAAGTGTTTCGAGTATTTATGAGAATATTAATAATCCTACTATGTAATGAATCTCTATGTAAAAATATGAATGGTGAATTTATTTCATTGAAATATAAAAAAGGGGAACGAGAGGGTGGTGCAGGGTTTGAGCAATCCTGGATTTTCCTTAATAACGTCCCAGGCGACTCGCGGTAACTTGCGTAAAAAAACGGAAGTGATAGCCCTCTGGTCATAAGCCTGAGTAGATAGACTAACGCCAGGGTTCAATTTCAACAGTAGGATGGTCCATCGTAGGCCCACTGACCAGTGACCAGTTTAGTAAGCACTAGCTTTTTACTAGGTAACTGGTATTGATATTTAGTACGCCTGCCGATATTCACAGAAAAACAAAACTTTTGTTTTGTTTTCCCTGTTCTTTGCATTTCTTTGCACCGCCGATCCATGGGCATAGCGGAATGTCCATACAATGAGAACACTCTTTATGGATACCAGCAGAAGCTCAGATAGCTCTTATTAACAGAGAAGTCAGCAAACTCAATATTCAACAACAAAGTTCTGTGCCCTCCAAGAAAATAGACTTCTAGATAAAGGCTTTCTACGCAAAGCTTCATTCTATCTTTTTCTGTGCGAACATGGTGTTAGATTTTGTTTCAGCATTTCCTTTTTGACCATAGTAGGCAAGTTATTTAGACGTGTCCTACTTGAACAACTCCATAAACTAGCAAGTCGCGTGTATTTGGCCACAGTGCGGTTTCCGCCTCAAGCTTTCCACAGTCAATTTGGTTTTCTCACTTTGTCTAAGAAAAGTATAGAGAGCAAGACACGTCTGTTTGTGGCCTTTTGTGGACCTCAATGAGGCTTTTGACGCTGCCAGCAGGTATCATAAACCTGGACGACGTATACTAAACAGGAGTGAGAACTCAGCATTCTCTACAAGCGCTGTGTTCGCAATATCTAAAGCATTGCTTAGCAGGACAAAATAACAGACCAGGGAGTTCTCGGAATGGCACAGCAGTCCAGTTTGACTGCTCTTCTCAAATAGAGAACATTGGGGTGGCTGGGCATGTGCACCGGATAGAGCTCTCTAGGTTACCTAGACGAGTCTTGCTTTGCGCAGTGGCGAATGCTAAAAGGAACGTGGAAACGCCAAAGCTGCGTTTTAGGTACTGCGTCAAGCGAGACATGACAGCCTTTAAAATTGACTATGAGATCTGGAAGACTTTCGCAGATGATAGAGATGGCGTAAGCGTGTAAGCGTGTTGTGGATGCTAGAGCAGTTTGCGATGAAGCCTTGTTCTAGGTATCGTCGGAAATAAGGTTACGCAAGGCCCAAATCGATGGAACCTCTGCCACTAATCTAACTTCTTATGTCTGAATTGAGAAAGGGTGTGCCGTTCACGTATCAATCTTCATAGTCATCAGGAACACTGTCTCAAGCAATGCTGAAATTGTCTGTAACGGACGCAATGATAATGGTGATGAAGAAGCCGTTTCTTTACTACATGATGAGTATCAGTACCATTGGAATAGAGCTTATGCAAACGCAATTTTAAATGCAATTTAGAAAAAGGAAAACGATTAAAATTAACATTTAACTCTGACAACAGAATAATATTTTATTGCATACCAGAGCTTGCTGCCAGTTGGAAAAATATTGAGAAATTAGTCAACCGTTAAAAAAACGATAAAATGCGTTAATATATGAAAGCTCAGGCACCTCATCAACATATTTTTGTTGCATACATATTTTAACGCGGTATATACGTGACTATGTCATTCAAAATGCGCAGATGCAGCTTGTTAAGGGTGAAATTACTGTAAGAAATTATTTAGATATGCTAAGATAGATAAAGGTGCATATAGTTATTATATGAAAAACGTTAGAAATTTTCTCCATAACAGTACAATTACGCAGATGTGCTAGGAGGGATGGATGATAGAGGGGACAAAAATCAGTTTAAATCTTTGGTAACTAAGGGAAAAGTTTTGAAATTACTAAAATATGATACCTATTGGCAGATAATAGTTAAATGTATTTTTATAATAAAAATGAGAATTAAAATCAGTTTCATACAATTTTTGCTGAGTATTATTTATCAAGATTTTTTTAAAATTACGCAACACTTTTTGAGATCAATACATGTCACTTTTGTTCAACAAAATTTATCGTGGCGGACGGAAACAATCAGGAAATTTCATAATGTGCTTAAATAGTTTTGTCGTTTACGGTAGTGTAACTTTGCACGTGTGCGATTTATTATTCAATGTTAAATGTTAATATAAGTATTAAACATTGTTTCAGATTATTCAATTATTTAAAAATGTAAGAATAATATTGAGAGAACTGAGACGGTTAACAATGCATCCTCCTTTGTATGATTATTAAGGCTCATTATGCGACTTAAGTTAGATATCATTAGTTGAACAATTGAAATATTTGTATCAATTTATAGTAATATATTTAAACTTGCTGCTTTCATAAGCAAATATCCTGTTTTTCAACATATTTAACCGACTTAAAAAAGAGGAGGGTTTTTAATTCGGATACTTCAATTTTTTTGGGCGATCCTCAAGAACGCCAAGATAGAGCAGCTGGTAGACCACCCCAATACAATAGACGAATACAAGGCGCATCAACTACGTTATAAAAGTCACCTCGAACGAATTAGCGTAAACCGCGGTGTGAAGGAAGGATTCTTAGGTCGCCCAAATGGCCGTAGACCAGTCGGTCTTGAGAAATAAGAGTGGATCTGTGTGAGTTGGGGGCTGACAAATGGCGTGAAATGGCGCTAAATAGATCGCGATAGAGGACTGTCGTTTCGAAGGCTAAGACTCATTTTGGGTCGCTGAGCCATACGAGTGAGTGAGTGAGTGAGGTGAGGAGGTATTCATTTTTAAAGGTCCTATAAAATTAAAAAAAAATGATTTAGTAGTTTGTTTTCAAAATTAAAATAACTTTTAAAGAAACATGTAAGTTGATGCTCTGCCCTTGTTGGCCATAATGTGATAATATAAAAAATCCTCGATAAATGAACTATCCAACACTAAAATATGTTTTTCAATTTAGTTAGTGGTTCAATTCATTCACATATAATTTTCTGAGATTACCGCATTCAACCAAACAAACAAAATAACTCTTTAGCTTTATAATATATGTATAGACTTTTAACAAGTTTTTAAAGAAAAAGAAGCAGACAACCTTGTATTAGACGACGTGATACGACGTGGATACATGAAAGGTGTTTTAAGGGTACTCCATTTGCATCCAAATATCACATTAGGGAAATTGCATACGGAAATTCTGAGAAGGTATCATGGGTGTACCTGACTCGTTTTACTGGCCTGCATGTCGTCAATCTATTATAGTTTACTTTCGATCGTAAAATTAGGTTCAAATAAAATTTATAAAGGACAATGCCCATTTTTACATGGCAAACCGTACTAAGTTGCATCAAGTTACAACATTTTTTTTAGAGACGACTTATTATATTAACTCCTACAGACGTTTCTTTCGTCAAGAAAATGTGGGTTTTGGATATATTTGATAAAACCAATTCATAGAAAATTGTTTCTATTGTATTCTACGTGTCCATTGACTGGGTAAGTGCCCTGTTTGTGAATCTAATTTCAGACTTTTATAGTTGAAATAAAAATTCCTTGCTCAAAAATCAAATCCCTGTAGCGTAATGTCCTAAAAATTATGAAAATAATTTCTTTATAATATTGATCTTGATGCATGAAGATTATCGGTACTGCTTTTGGGCATTGTCCTTTTCTGATAACTTACCTAGTACCGATTAGTCTGGACAATAAACTGTTATTCTATCTTATACCTTATTATTAGTTATTGATTAAAAATTGCAGGTGTGCTCTTAGTTTAATATATAACATTTAATACATTGCAAGGAAAATATGAGCTTACTGTTTAAAGGGAGGTCAATATTTTATATAATAAAATCAAATACATTAATAACGGGCAGGCCAGGCAGACGTTGTCTTGCACAAGATTTAGGAAACCGACAATAGCGCCACCTTCCGGGTTCTGTTGTGAATCTAACCCGTCATAGTCCCCAACCATATTTTATTAACGGTTACATACAAAATTGTATTAACGGCCTGTCTTTTTAGGGGTAATTTAGTAATATACATCATACTAACTACATATTCAACAACTCACATTACTGCCGAAAGTTGTCTTATTTATTATTACAAGTATCTTGCTCCCATCAATATTTTGCCATCCCTTCTAAATTTCGAAGAAAATTGGAAGGATTACATCCTACCATAGAAGCATATTACCACTTATCTTCTATAATTTAAATAATACATACATATAATATACAATGTCACTTCGTATTTTAACAATTAAATACTGTTATTTAAATTCAGGTATTTAATAATTACTTTTAATATACTATACTATTTTACTACTTATACCAGATTCTTCTTAAATTATAATACAAAAAACTCTTTTCCCTTATTCTCTCTTCTTTACTTCTTTACAAAAATATTAGTAACGATAAGTGATTACGTTTTATGACTCACTTTATCTCTTTTTAAGTCTGAAGGTGAATTAGTTTGAAACTTACTTTTTTTTAAATATCGCTTTAGTATTTCAACTGTGATCAATTTATCACAAGAAAAAAATAATTGACTAGCGTACATTCAAAACAAATGTTACTGTGATTTTATTTTCATGACGAGTATATTAATTGTTTTACTTATTTTATACTAGATTAAGCGACAATAAATTGCATTTATTTGTATTACTTTTCTCATAACAGCGCAAAACTATTTTTTGTTATTATTGTAGTTCTTAGTATCTTAAACGTACACACACTGTATGTCATAGTTGAATGGGAAATGTACTGACGTATTTTGACGTTGAATGGAAAGTGTACTGACGATATATACCGTATTTGGGGAAATTTTTGAAGCTACCAACTAGGGAAAAAATTTCAATGTTTTTTAATTTTTTTTACTATTTTTAGACATTCGCGATCATAATTTTGTTACTTATGAACCAATCTTTTGCACATCTTAAAGTTTTTTTTTAATTATTGTTTCTTTCGTAATGCTTAATTCAATTACGTTTTTTTATATGTTAAAGTAAAATTTAAATGTAGAATATACGGGAGGGCAAAGTCGTACACAATATTGTAATATTGTGGGAATATTGCACAAAATGCATTAGTTTAAAAGGAATTGTCTAATTTTGTACGGGAGCTGGTTTTTATTCCAATGGTAAATAAAATGGACTCAGACCAGGCCCATTTGTCAGATAAGGTAGTAAAAACAAAAAAATAATTTAAACTTTTTATAAATTGACTTTAGAATTGAAATTATTTAAACCTGGTATGTTTTTTTACACTTTAGCAAAACTGTAAGATGTCATATATGGCAAGATAAATAGAATTAATAAAATGTTTCTTTACAACAATTTTACATGGTGTAAAAAGAAAATATATGGCAGCACTAATATTGTACAGCCAAAATTAAGTTTATCTTTAGCGAATTCCGTTAATGTATGGATGATTATATTATTAGTAACTGTCCAAAATATTGTAATGACTATAATAACACTATTTCTTCATTAATAAAAAGTCCACTGTATATTTTATAGCTTTCCGCACAATAAGAAGGACGATTAACTTTTACAAAAATAGCGGTTCGAAATATGTGAAGGCAAATAATTTTAGGAAGCCAACAAAGAAAAAATTAAAAATAAGGACATACTTTTTTTCTGTTAGTTAACTGTCTTAAAATATTGTAGAGCATCTTTTATGTCGATTTCATTAATGTTTTTGATTAGTGAATTTTACCCAAATGTGTGTAAGGTCACATTGCACAATCATCAGCAATGATAAGAGTACATGGACTGCACGTGATGGAAAAAAAAAATTAAGGCACAATTTTGTGAATTAGACATCATATGTATTAAATCCTTTCAATCTACTCGTATATTTAGCAAAAAATTACAAGTACATTATATATGGTATTCTTAATACAGTGTGTAGTTAAATGATTTTATATCAATTATATTAAAACTTTCAAAGTAAGGAAGTCAGCGCGACAATTTTTTTTTTTAAAAAATGTAATAAAATGTATAAACTGTAAATTTTTATTTAAAAAGCCTGGAGCAAACTACTCATTACCGGGGCGCATTGTATTTTAAATAATAGTTAATATTATAATATCGTTTAAAACATAGGCGGACAAAAACTTACTTTTAAATGCTGCATGCAGAAAAATAAAGTGGTAATCATTTAAGCGACGACGACGTACTTTACGGGAACATAACATTGAAGGATTCTCCATATCGCGATTTGCATACAAATGCAAACGGAAATTGCGTACGGGTAATGCAGGTGTAACTGAGTTATTTCACTATTCCCTATTGTAATACTAACGGGGAGTCTATAGCTTTTCTTCTTCAAAAATAAGTCCAATTTTGTGTATGGAATCTTTTAAATGAGATCAATTTAAAGAGCTGTCATCATATTTATGTAATAAGATTAGTTATTAATCAATGTGGTGGCAAGAAGCCTGTGCGCCAAAACACTCGCAGACCCTGCGAGTGCCTCCCGCCTTCCGTCTTACCCCCAGCCGCGCAGTGTTGGATGGGTTGAACCTATTTGGCGTAATTTTTTATTTATCTTTTAATTATGTTAACGCTGTAGTAAAATATTAATCATCATCATCATCATTAGCCTATAGTAATCCACTGCTGGATGTAGATCTCGATGCTAGGACGCCATCCACCACGATCCTTTGCTGCTTGCTACCAGTTATTTCCAGTCACCTTGCGAAGATCGTCGCTCCACCTTGCCTGCGTCCTACACGACGACACCGTGACGTGATTTCCACTCAAAAACACGTCTACCCCATCAGTTGCCAGTTCTGCGGTTAATGTAGGAAGCCCACTGGCATTTCAGCTTCCTAAACCTGAGAGCTATGTCAGTTACTTTAGATCCTTTAAAGATTGCTCAGGGTGAGCATGTCCCTTTCCATAGCTCGCTGAGTGATTCTGAGTTTGTGAACTAACAATGTCGTGAGAGTCCACCTCTCG
>JAOCPS010584669.1:0-11149 GCA_025505425.1 Graphium colonna | reverse complement strand
TCAGGCGTTACTTTGCGGAAATCCATTGTATACAATTCTATAAGACTGTTTAATTAGCAATATTCCGCGAAAATAATAAATATTTCGCGGAATATTGCTATATAAACAGTCTTATAGAATTGTAAAAATATTATTACAAATAAATATCGATTTACCACTAAAAACAATCTAAAGCAAAATAATATATACGTAATTCATGCTGGTCTGAGCGGACACGGCGTGGACGGAGTGAGACGGAAGGCGGTGAGGGGATTAACGGTGTCGCGCGTCCCAGCTGATCACAGCCGACACACTTCATTCATTTATGAAAAGATTTAGGCTAAAACTATACCCCTAATTTTAGTACATAAATATGAAGTATCGAGTACCTAGTGCTCTACTATAACATCGTTAGTGACTTAACCAATCATCGTGTATATGTAAAAGTGGGTTTATCTGCTTATTTGTGACACTCGACTCAACCGATCATCATGAAATTTTAAATAAACGTTGCCTAACTAACAGAGAACGTTTTATTTTAAGGTATCTTATCTCCAAAAAACACTATATCTAAAAATATTAATTTTGAACAACCATGGAGCACACAATTTGTCCAACGGATATGTATAAATTATAACATTGTGCCTATAAAATAGAAAACACAAAACCACAAAAAGAGAAAAGAATCCTGGAAGGGAATGGTAAATCCAGAAAAAAAAATCGGACATAATTTTTGTTAACGACAACAAAGGCGTAAGAAAAAACAAGTTATAAAGAAACGGAACATAATTGCGTTTTTTTAATTATCTGTATTCGAATAAATATCATATATCATCATAATTATTTTCTTAAAAAGATACAAACGTAAAGCAATTTACAAAGTCAAAATCATTTAAACATGTGTTTTTGTTGTCGATTTGACTTGAAGAATATAAAATAACTAATTATACCAAAATAAATTTGAATTGTTCGTCATTTTTATTACAATATCATAATTTATTAAAAACTTTCAATATCCATATCTAAACAAAAAATATTTCTCTTTACTATCTGTTACAATTGGAGTTTCTTAAGAATACGGATGTTTACTATTCGGCGAGTTTAAATTAAAAAGTTTAACTTAATGGACAAACTTCAATATTATAGGTGGTAGAGAACGTGGTAGAGCATAACAACTTTTTACAGCTTTTGCTGCACTTCTACGGCCGTGCTCGCCCGCGTAAGTACCACCGCCCTTTATAAAGTCGGCATAAAATAAAGTATGCATGACTTTTGGGGATGCCGGATGGCCATATCCTTTTCTTTTCATGGCCATGGCCTTTTCTTTTCCTATTCCTATCCCCTCCAAATCCTTAATCCCGACTCAATCCTATCCAATAAATCTATTCCATCCAATATCCCAGGTTGACAACGCACTCGCAACTCTCCTAATGTTGCGAGTGTCTATGGGCGATGGGATCGCTTACTATCAGGTGAACCGTATGCTCGTTTGTCTTCCTTTCTATAAAAAAAAAATATACAGAATGATTGGTGAGTAACTACCCATATTAAAGACTACTCGGTACTCGGTTGTCATCATATTTATGTAATAATGTTACAGGCATATTTTTCGACAAAACTTTCTAATAACTCAATGAAGGGTCGTGGCAACCTCCCGAGCGTCCCCCCGATTTCCGTTTAATCCTCGGCCGGGCCGTTTCCTCTAGATTGAACTTGCGTTGCATCACGTATTATTTATTATTCGATTATGTTTACGCAGTAGTGAATTAATATTTACTTTTAATTATATTTTAATTTTTCATATATGATCGCCACATATAACGTCTTCGAGTACTGAAATAAAAACCCTATGCTTCCAAAAATTCCTTGCAAACCCTTGTCTTTTATAAAGTCTTGTTTTTATTACCAATAAAGATACAATAAGCTACAAATAGATTTTATATAGCACATCAGATTAAAAGGCAATGATAAGAATACCTTGACATCGGTGCCGGTGCGTGTTTGACACATGACATTCTCAGGCTTCAGGTCCAAATGTATGATGTTTTGTTCGTGCATATGTCTGACTCCTTCACAGATCTGGCGCATGTAGTGAGCCGCTTCGGCCTCGCTCATGCTGTAGCCAGGTTCTGTGATGCGCTCGAATAGCTCGCCGCCAGATAGGCTGTGGAAAATTAGGTTATGTTAGTAGAAGTTTTTGAAGTTATACTTCTATTGGCGCGTTTGGGAAAATGGTGAGAGTAAATATTTAAGATACGCGCGCACATCATTATGTAGCTATGCAAGTCAACATGTCATGTCATCATTTGCAATATATGTCATATGCAATATAAATAAAGTCCTCCTGACCGAATTACGGCCACGTCGGCCAATCTCATCTGAGATTAACCAACTGCGCAGGAGATGTTATAGTACACAAGTGTACACGCAAACATAAGTTCCCTCTCTGTTTCTTTACTCTCATAGCCCGATGGGACGGATAACCGACACGACCGCAGTGAGATCAGGCGCAGGACCGATTTTTTACATGTCCATACGACGCATGGATCATCTTTCTTCTCAGGCAATCGGGTGATCAGCTCGCATTGTTCTAATCCGACCAAGAAACAAACAACAATACAAAGTCATTGTTCCCCTGCGGGATTCGAACCCAAGACCTCCGGTTGACAAAGCAAGGACCTATACCACTAGGCTACGGAGACAGTTATATGAAGTATGATAATGTCACAGCAACATCGAGTCTGTAACATTAACTAGTATTTTAAACACATTTCATTAGACGGCGCTTTCTATTATTAGTATCGTTTTTTGTACAAACGTAGGAAAACGTGAAAAATAAAAATTTTTAAAAAGATTTTTAACAAGTTAGAAGTATAACTTCTTACGTGCGCACATAAATACACGCACACTTTTTTCTACAAATGGTGGCTGCATAATTCACCACCGGTTAAGGTTCGGATAAACACGGTGTTACTACTAGGACGTTTATTTTTTGAGAATAGTATCAAAGTACTTGAGGCGATTGATTAGTAGGTAGTATCGGGAAAAATGGTAGGTAGTCTTAGAGATTAGTGGGTAATAATAGATCCAATCACAAGCCGTATTTAGGCAAATCTAAAGTAATTTAAGAGGGAATGTTACTAAGCGACGCGGTCAAATGTTGGGGGTTTGTGTCCCGACCTTAAGAACTGTGATTCTTCCCGTAAAGAGTGGCTTGTATAAGCGATTGCAAAAACTACTAAATAAAAAATACTTTTTAATCACCTTAAATTACCTTAAAACGAGCCAAAGTCAAGATTATAATAAGGTCAGAAAGATAAATATCGCTGGTATACTTACAACTCGAATATAAGCACCATCTCGTCATCATCTTCGAATGCGTCATGAAGATTGATCAGCTTCCTATGATGCAGCTGGTTCATGATGTCAATCTCCTTCTTAATCAGCTCCTTTTCCATCGCACCAGAGACCGGTATGAATTTAGCGGCAAAGTAATTGCCCGTGCTCCTCTCACGGCATCGATGTACCACGCCGAAAGCGCCTGTGCCTACAACAGTAACATCAACCTTATGTATATAACAATAAGGTCCATATTCTCTAACATTATATCACGTGCTACAATTTTATGCTTCGATCTCAGAATCGCTTATGTTTAAAGCAATAAGGTTCAATATAATAAATTAATGTTATTTTAGACGTGCTACAATCGTATACTTAGTTTAAGAGTCTACTTCCGCAAATTATATCGTGCTATATAAGTATCGTTTGGTATATATTTTCTAAATAGTTATTTCTACAATTAATACAATTCCGTATATGCATTCAACATTATTGTCGCTTAGAAAAACGTGACGGCATAATAAGCAAACACGTGCGGCTTAATTTACTACATAATAAAATATATTATGTATACATTTGCATAAATACATTACAATAATTACTTTATTAAAATCCTTTTTTTATATTTTATAAGAAATTTTTGAGTAAAGTCCATGCTAATAGAATAATAATAATAATTATAGTGTAAAAGGTATGTTTAGACGAAGTGTGAATTACTGTTTAGTTTCCCAATAACTATGTGTTGCTTTTTTTATTTTTGTGTATACCAGTGAACCTAGATCGTCTAAGAACACCTTCGTTGTATATATGTATAAATATTATATAAAAGAAGTTCATATATAGAGTGAGTGTGAGAAAGAGAGATGCAGACAGAGAGAGATGCACTACATCGATCTATTCACACACAGACCTCCAGCGCGTTTCCTTTTAGAAGAGGCTCTCACGAAGTCACCTGCGAAATTCACCACTTTTCGTTACGAAATAAGATTCAAAATCGACAATTACGTTACAATGTTAGTCAAGTGTTAAAGAAAACTATGAGTACGAGATTTTCTCCCAAGCCACTTCGTGAGTTCGTTTTAGTTCTATGTTTACTTTCATGCTTTCATTTGCCTTAAAATTATTTGTAAATTTAATAAAATATTTCTATCGGAAAAATAGCTTCATAATTGCTAAAATATTGTAGAAATAATATGCATACCTTATAATATTTGCATGCATATAAATAACTATATATTCGAAATTTACTCTATAGTTATCGACAAGCAAATCGGTGAAATATCTAAAGCTATTCTTGAATTTCATTTCTTTTTCTCTATAAGCTAAAATATTATTTAACGTACATTATAGTTAAAAAATCGTTGAAAGTATGCAAGTCTATTTTTAACAATCAATTATTAAATATTATATTATATTTATTGATACAATCGTTACGAATATATTTTAAAGGTTACCTACAACAAATGCTTGTAAGTATTTATTTCTATACGTTCTGACGTCATGCTAAATACCAGCATTATATTTAAGTACTAATTAACATACTATATTACCAAAACTGTAGTTAAATTGTTTCTTGTAATATTGCTGAAATAAAAACGATTACTTACATATATTTGCTCGGCGTGAATACTAATTTTCTTGAACAAATGTATTATGTCTAAGTTCGTGCGTGTAATAATTGTGCAATGTGCGTGCAGAGCGTACAGTCCCTAGACTGACGAATATACTGATCATATTTGCATTCACAAAATATTTGACAAAAATTGATTTTTTTCCTATCTAGCTATTACCATTTTTTGATATTAAATACTTGAATACAATTAACTGTATTCATAGTCAGAGTGGATTGTAATACGCTCATAATATACATAGTGTACAGCGAGTGCGTTGTGTTCTTATAATACGTGCATATTGTGTGTGCAATTTGTGCGTATTGTATACGAGTGATTGGTGAATCATCAACGATATTAAAGGAGTGGTGGCAAGGCGCGGCGCTTGATTTTCCGTCTCACCCCCATGCTGCGCCATGTACGCTAGTATAAACTTAAGTTGCGTCTATTTATCTTTCGATTATGTTTATGCATTAGTTAAATAATATTTACTTTTAATTATTCATATATGATCCACACATGTAACGTCATCCAGTATTGAAAATGACTCACCATTCACCCTATATAATATATTATAGTATAATTATGTAAAAATTGCAGTGTATATAGACTACACGTGTATTGTATGTATAATGAGAGGATACTGTACGGCCAATCATCCATTCAATACGTGCGTACAGTCCGTCCAATACGTGCGTACTATCCGTTCAGTGCGCGCGTAGTGCGTACTCACCAATCTCCTCGAGGATATCGTATTTGTCGTACACCGAGCACGTACTAATGTCCACGGGCTGTGGCACGTACTTGCTGTATACGTCAAACACGTAACTGTCGTAGTCCTTAACGGGTCCGTGGTCCGCGTTCGTGCGGATGCGTTTGCCGGTCTCGTCCACTGCAAATAAGGTTCAGTTTAGCTTGTCGATCTTATTTCAACTTGGGTATGAGATGAACAAATGTCTACAAAGGGTACTAAACTGGGAATCCATTTAGTTACTTATATTTATGATTTATGCTGATTAATGAAGCTCAGTTGGATACAGAGATATTTGCAACTTCGAAATTATGATTTCCATTTACATATATTCTTTTGTGTACGTATGTACCATGAAAATTAATAAACTGCTTAATTTTTTGTATATTCGATTGGATACCTAAATAGTTTAGATACAAATGGAACTAATAGAATAAACAGGTACAACTGGGTCCCACGAATTATAAATAGTATTTTAATTTTAAATTTGTTTTTATTCTTTAGCTCCTTTAATATTATCGCTTCCATTAATACAATAGAAAATACGACATCACAATAACGTTTACGCATGAGTTTACCACATAATATAGTGAAACCATCTACTACCAAAGATATTTTATTGCATTTAAATATATTTGTCAACGAAAGTGGTTATAGAGCAAATTCTTATCTTTTGTTTTTAATTACCTGGGTATTCCTTCTTCTTGAACTCCTTCTTGATAATAGCCTTGGTCTGCACCATGGTGGTGGGCTCGCTTGGCTCCGAACGGCCGTAGATGTTCTCGGCGTATACGCGGAACTCGTACTGTTTGCCCGGGACTAGGCCGGTCACTGCCATTGTTGTGAATCTGAAGTATTATAAACAAATATATAATCATACAACTTTCTTTAGCATTTATTTGAATAATTCATGACAAAATCGGAAACTTTAAGGAAAATTCTTCTGTTCAGTAGTTACTTACGAAACAAGAGGTTAACATGGTTTTTCTCATGTCTACATATCTGCTTGAATTCACTCTTTATTAAGATTTATATATTGTTTTATTAAAATAGACTATATAGTGCCTAATCAATGCGTTAGATGCAATATTATTATGTGCAATTAAAAAATATATTTCATTTTATAAAGGAAAATGATAATTCTTATAAAGCATACTGTTCCTAATTTGTTTAGAGGCTAAACCTAAGGTATAAACCACTACAGAAGTTATTTTCGAAAAAAAACCTGAATTTCGGAGATATTTAATAGAATCGAAAGATCAATTCATAGAAAATAGTTTCTACTGCATTGTAAATCTATTATCAAATTTTCTATTATCAATTCAATATTATCTATTATCAATTCTTTGAATTGAATTCCTTGTTCAAAAATCAAATCCATAGAGCGTTATGACATAAAAAAATATGTAAATATACTACATAATTTTGATCTTGAAGCATGAGACTTTTTGGTGCCGCTCTTCAGCATTGTCTTTTACATCAATCAAAAAAGTACACATTAATTCCAAAACTTGACAACGGGAGTTTCCACTTGTTTATAATTAATTTAAAGATTTTTCTAACTTTTCGAATATTTTTATCTGTTTGAAAACGTTCTTATCAGGAATCTACCAGATATTTAAGTAAACCACAACAGTTATTACTTGGATTATCACTTATCTATATATTTAACTTTTCTTATATTTTTAAAGAATTACCAAATATCTGATGTTGCAGTAAAGACTATCATATACTGGGAGAAAATAATTTTGAGCATTAATCAGTTTATGCACTAATATTAGTTCTAACGTGTAATTGAATCTATACTTATATTTACATAATCTATTTTAGAGGTTTGGTTGAACGCGTTAATTCTAAAAATTGCAGTTTCGAATTGCAAAATTCTTTCGATGTCGGATAGCATATTTATCGAAAAAGGCTTTAGGCTACATAATATTACGTTATGATTAATAAAAAATGTTGTAACCTAAGTCGAGTTCAAACTTCGGTGCCGGCGCGAATGGAATTGTTTTTATTTGCAATTTTAAACGCTGATTTACTATGAGGAAAACGTAAGGAAACCTGCACATCGAAGAAATATTATTTCTGAAATATGTGAAGTCTTCCTATGCGCATTGGTCGCGTGGTGGACTAAATCCAATAGCCACTGTCTAGAGAAGGCCTAAGCCCAGCAGTGGGAGAATTTTAAAATAGGCTATTACTTTACTTTTCATGAACCCACCTGGTGGTGCCGACGCGTATCCAGCTGGTCATGGGGTGCTCCCGCTTCTCGACCAAGTAGCTGGTGATGTCGGAGCCTCCGTCCCACACCGGGGCGCGCCAGCTGACTGCCAAGGAGTCCACGCCGATGCTATCCACGGCCGGGAAGCGCGGCGGGTCCGGACGGTCTGGGGAAAATTCGATTAACAGTGTTAAACAATCAGTCTGACTGGAAATTAAATAATACCTAGGCCCTAAAACTTTTAGAACTATATTTTTAAACACTTAAGCTCTTATTGCTGGATCTTTGATAAGAGGGTTTTACTAACAGTCATGACACAAATACAAACACCCAAATTCGAAACAACTATTCGTATGTTATACAAGTATTTGCCCCAAGTGAGAATCTAACCCATGACACGTGACACCATAGCCAATGTCTAAGCAACAGCACATTATATTAATAGTATCAGAAATCAGTTTTAATAAAAATAAGATAATAGTATCATGATCATGACAGAAAATTGGTCCGCTAGATGTGGAATGAAAAAGAGCGGTCAGCAGAATCAAATCAACTTCCATAGTAATACTGTCTTGGTCAGTCACACAAATGACAAAAATATTAAAGTAATCCAGATTTATATTGCTTAATTTTGGATACTATTACCAATGTACAACAAACTGACTGACATACTAAAAGAATTCACATCTCAATATAAGTATAGACCTCGCCAAACTTTATGAGCGGTATCAGTATCCTGAAAGGCTTATATGGCTCATATATACAAACAGATAGGCAAACAAAGTATTAATTAAATTAATATGCTACAAAACTTATGAATATATTAAAAAAATATGAATAGATATCGTATATGAATCCAACATTACATAACTTAAAAACATTTGAAATACACGACTTAAAAACAATTGCTTTTTTGAAGATATAAATAGAATTGAAGATATATAGAAGTCTATCAAAGACTGTATATTTCATCAAAAAACCAATTTATTGCCAAACTTACCGCTGATCTCGATGTTGATGACAGCGGAGTCCTGTCCCAGCTCGTTCTCGGCGGTGATCCTGTAGGGACCGGAATCCATTTTGCTGGCGTCACGGATCGTCAGGATAGCGTGACGTTCTGCAAAAGTATTGACGGTTATGAAGGAGTGAAATAGCTTATCAGTGTATAACGCTGTAAAGGGTTCGAAACATCGGGTGATAAAATTTAAAAATAAACCGCGATAAAATCCGTAAAGTTGTCTATTACCGGATAGTTTATTTTTTGTCTAACCGGACAGTAGATAGAGGCACAGTAAAGATTTTGCTATAGACTGACAACACTGGTTTCGTCTATAGTACTAGAATACGGAGGCATTACAAAACGTCTTATACTCTCTTTATTTCTCTCTCTTCCTATCTCTATCTAAGTGGAATATGTAATATCACAAATTTGTCCTTTGGGACCTTTCCTATACGTTTAGTATTAAAAGAGTGTGTTTCAGACACGGATATTAGAGTCACCGAACCCACCTTTCCTCTCGACATGGTAGTGCAGGCCAGACTCGATGGTCTCTCCTTCCCGCACCCACGTGATCTTGGGCACCGGGTGACCAGTGAAGGGGATCTTGATGACCACGTTCTCGCCCTTGTCGAAGTACGCCGTGTCGCGGAAGCGCGGCGGCACGTTCAGTTTCGGTGCGGCTGCAAGTGTGAAATTAGACTTGAATGCAATGCAATATTTAAAAATATAATAAGATATTAACTAGAGAAGATTATAATATTACAATACGACAAACGATCAGCTCAAAGCCCGTGCTTTAATATTAGGATGGAGGTTTAGTAATTTATATATAGAATATTGTTAAAAAGTAAGATATAAGACTACTATATATTATCCCACTGCTGGGCTAAGGTCTCCTCGAGAACGAGGGTATAGGTCATAGTCCATAGAGCGGGTTGGCACATTTCACATATTTCAGAGATATTATTTCTTAGATATACAACTTCATTACAACGTTTTCCCTTATTGCCGATCACTTAGTAAATCAATATTTAAAATTGCAATTAAAAATAACCAATTTTATTGCTGTCGACTATAAGATTCGAACTCACGTTTGCCTTAAATAATAGGCATGGGCCAATTTCACTGATTTTTCACTTGCTATCTGTTATATAACGTTCTCTTTGTAGGCAACGATAACGTAATGTACCCGATAGCAAGTGAAAAAACAGTGAAACGGCCCATGCCTATTAAATAAATAGAGGTAAAGGCAAGTACCTGGACACTTAGCTACCACGGGTTTACCCTATGTTACTTTCTAGACTTATAATTTGAAATGTTCACCAATTGCAATTGAATTCAGTAATGTCAGATATGATGGTGTACAAACTTTTAATATTACATTGGAAACAGTTTTTTTATCCAGTATAAAACGTTATTAAAAGCAGGCATCAAGACTATATTAACACAACGCAATAACAGTCATTTGTGATTTACAGCTTGACATCTGAGCTTATTCAAGCGCTAAGATTTTTATACAATAAAGTACAATTCAGTGGTATACCTTTATTTTATGCCGACTTTAATTTATTCACAGCCTATAGGAATACCCTATGTATAGGAGACTTATGCCAAGCAGTGGAAAGATTTAAAAATAGGATGTTACTTTACTACATTAGTATTTACGATTTTGAACCGTACCACGTTGCAATAAGACTTACTCGTGGTAAGCCCGTTACCACACATGTGCTGAACAATACTAAACTTTATCGCAAAGAAATAAGACTCACTCATAATCAAGAGCTCAGCGCGCGTGCTCTTAACTCCGGCACGGTTCACAGCGCGGCAGACGTATTCATCCGCGTCCTCTCCGAAGACGTCCATGACGGTGAGGAAATGGTTGTCACCCTCGCTCCAGATGCGGTAGCGGGGTCCGTTGGTTATCTCGCGTGCACCTGTTGAGAACATAGGTTTAATCACATTACTAAAAGTTGTACTAGAAAATTTATTTATCCATTTAATATAGTACCTCTATCAGCCATAATACAATTCGGCAGTTTAAAAAACTACAGATATATATGTAATTGAAAACATTCTTTTAATACGGGTGCAAAAACCAATTGAAATGATATAAGTTTTTTTTATAGAAAGGAAAGACAAACGAGCAGACGGTTCACCTGATGGTAAGCGATACCGTCGCCCATAGACACTCGCAACATTCGGAGAGTTGCGAATGCGTTGTCAACCTGGGATATTGGATAGAATAGGTT
>JAOCPS010584558.1:0-11151 GCA_025505425.1 Graphium colonna | reverse complement strand
TATATATATATATATATATATATATATATGACTGTGTATTTTTTTCTATTTTCTCATGATGTATACCATAATTCGACAAGTAACATGAATTGTATAAATGTTAAAATGCATAATTAAATTATATTATGGCACCCCCTCTAAGAATAACAAAGTCAAAACTTACTACCATCTTTGGTTATAATAAAATATATTTTTTAAAGAATCCTTTTCGCGTATCAAAGAAAAGCTTCCTTTAGCTGTCGACTTCCTTAATATTAAAATTATTATATTCACTCTCCATGCCCTATAACTTATTCACTAGTAGGTACAGTGGTTAAACGATTGGCTTCCCTTAAAATAAAAATATTTACGGAAAATATAACCCTATAGTTGAAAAAAAATCTTATGCAAATATTTACTACTATTAATTCTAAATTGTTAACACCGAATACAGAAAAATAGAATACGCTGCTAAAGCCTGCATGCACACCTACACAAATGCATACACATAAAAAAGTAAGGAATTAATTTTTGTTTCAAAAACAACCATTAGTCGTCACAGTTGAATGAATAAAAACTATTTGCTTTTTTTTATGGAAAGGAAGACAAACGAGCAGATGGTTGACCTGATGGTAAATGATCCCATCGCCCATGGACACACGCAATAATCACTAGGCAATTTAAGAGAAATTTAACGTAATATCGTACCTATATTATCTTGTTCATTTTTACTGCATTTTAACAACCAACTTGTAAAATTAATGGTGTTTAATAATTAATCTTTTGCTAAACTTTACTATAGATATCGAATATATAGGTACTATAGGTATCCACGTCGAAGCTCTTAGTCGTTAAAGACTTTGTTGAAAGTAATTAAAAGGCGAGGGAACAATTTGTTTGTTTCTAAAAGGATTTCATTAAAAGCTCCGAAAATGCATGTTTACAGTGCAATCTAAATATTTATCTTGTCAATAAATCATCATAACGGGAATCATTGATAATATCTGCTCTAATGTATGCATTTCATCATTATTTGATAACAGTTGCTATTTAGGACAAAAAACAATTTTTTAAAGAAAGAAAATTATGTAGAAAACATTGATAAAACGTCTTTAATGTGAATTAATATTTAAAGTGTTACGATTAAATACTTCTTTATTTTTTTAAAAGTTATCAAAAGTCTTGATATAATAAATATACCCCAATCTTTAAATAATAAAAACGTTTATTACAGACATGAACAGTCCATACAAAAAGCTAAAAAGATTCATCATGAAATATAAATAAGAACTAAAATGAAAATAGAGTCAGCCTTAACTAACTACTAACAAATAACAAATATAAATACATCACATAATGCACTAAACAATTAATATTGATAAACAATTTAAAATTTATATCGTAACATTCCCCAAATTGTGCAGCCCTATCCAATAACTTTGAATCGGACAGTCTGTCCAGTCAGCTACAACGCGTAAAATGCTGTTTGAGCTTACACGAACATGTCTCAGTATCGAGGCTGCTCTTTTCCTAATGATGACATAGAATCCATCCGTCTGAGCTTCTGCAAACATGTGTGAGGCACTGCAATACCAAGGCAGCCTCAAGAGCAATCTAAACGCGTTGTTGTACTGTACTGTAAATATAAGACTGAATTTTCGTACGAAGGTAAGTAAAAATATTACGAGTGATAGAAATATAAAATAAATGTTCCGAATATTTCACAAAAGATTTTTCGTGATAAATTATTGAACACATTTTTTTTTATTTATTCTTTATTGTACATACAATATATTATATGAACAAATAATATATAAACAAATGGACACTGACAAAAGCGAACTTAACCCTATATATATATATATTTATAAATGTATTCTATAAATTTTTGCAAGTCTTAAAGGGATAGATAGTGATTTTATACTCTCATGCAAAAAATATTAAGAGATGAGCTACCACGTATTTCGAGAGTACTGTATGTTATTGTATGGTATTTTCAGGAGTAGAGATTTTGTTTTCTGGCACTGAATTCCGCTATATGTAGGTGCTAAAGGATAACGAAGTGAAAAGTAAAAAAAGGATACAACATGTAAGTCTCGACGTCTACGGGTTGGGAGCCATTTAAGTTGTACTCTGTAGTCAGAAACATGATCAAATTTACGCAGCCTGAAAATAAACCGAATGCATAATTTTTTTAGACGTTCAAGCTGGTTGAATAGTTCTTCAGAAGCATCCAAAAAGCAAACGTCAACGTAATCAATTAGAGGAAGTAGGAGTGCTTGCGGTAAAGTAATTTTGGTTCTGATAGAGAGAAAATAGTGGAGACGTTTGGAAGAATGAAAAGCGTAATTCACTTGTTTGCTTATGGAATTGATATAAGCTGCCAACTAAGTTTCTTATCAAAGAAAATACCTAATTTCTTGGCTATATCAGTATAAGGAATTATTACGTTATTATATATTACAATAGGCAGTTCTGTTCTGTGTATCTTTTTCAACGTATACGGACTACTGATTAAAAGTACTTGCGGTTTTGTGGGAGTAACGAGTGACCTGAAATATTTTGTCCAATCCTTTATTCTGTTAAGATTTTCATTTAATAATTTGATCGCAATATTTATGTCTTTAAGTTCAAAATAACGGTATAACCGCATATCGTCTGCGTAAAGGTGACAGTGAGAGGAGATAACGGAAATAAGAGCATTGATGATAATAAAAAAAGAGTAGAGGAGAAAAGAAACTTTCTTAAGGAACGCCCGCAAAGAATTCACACCATTGAGAGGATTGTTCGTCATGGCGTACACACGGTTGTCGGTCCCTAAGAAAAGAATCAAACCAGGAGATAACTGATCTTGAAACATTTAATGTAGAGCGAATTCAAAGGAGTATATTATGTTCTACAAAATTAAATGCACTGCTGAAGTCAAAAAGTGTTAAAACAGTGAGATATTTATTGTCAGCAAATATCATCTGATACTTTAATTAAAGCACTTACTGTGCTGTGGCCAAGAAGAAAACCAGATTAAAACGGACTTAGCAGGTTATAAGAGTTAAGAAAAGGAGAAAGCTGCTTCTGGGCTAATTTCCCAAGAATTTTGGACAATTTCGGAATAATAGTGATAGGTCTAAACTGTGAAAGGGACGTAGCATTAGACGTTTTTGGAAGAGAAATAATGAGCGGTTTTGTGCGGCTCGAAGGTAAGGTGCACGTTTCTAAGGAAAAGTTTATTATATAAGTAATAAAAGGAGTTAGTTCACTTATAATAGGTTTGATCATTTCTATATCTACACCATCATAACCGATTGCTTTGGTGGATATTGAGAAGGCGCAATTTTTAACTTCTTCTTCGGTCACCGCATTATAGACGAAAGAAGAGGATAATGGTCAAGGAATGTTAGAACACGTTTAAGCGGTGCGTGTGCATTAAATAAATCTCAAATTATTTTGTTTAAATTAAATATCTTATCGTCAACGTTCGAAGGTTCAATTACTACTGACCAGTCAATGTATTCACATCATCTCTCAAACGCTCCAGGTCCAGAGGTGCAAAATTTCTTAAAAATAAATATTTAGATTTGTGTTAAGGACTTTGTAAGAGAGAAAGAGAGGGTCATAAGAAAAAGAAGCAGAAATTTGGCCATAAGAAGCAACGGAATCAGTATCAGAAACAAGAATAAGATCCAAGAGAAGAGGAGAACAATTAGGTGAATGGTGAAAGGCAGGAAGAAGAAAAATATGTATATATACAGAAGAAACAAGGGAGACGAGGTTTTTGCTGCGTGAGTAATTTTTTAAGAGACACGTGTTAATTTAAATCGCCTAGTATAAGAGTGTGGTCATACAGCGGAGCTAGATTTTCAAGCTTTGGTTCTAAAGAAGAAAAATAATCAACATTTCTTGAAGGAGAATATAGACCCCGAGAAGAGTCTTGATGTGATAGAAATCTCGATATATAATTTTACCAACTTCAAAAACTCTATCTTTGCGAATAAGCTGGTACCCTGGGAGAAAGTACAGAACAGATGGAGGAGAAAGTTCGAGGAAAGTTTCGAAAACAAGTATGGCGTCAATTAGCTTGCAATCAAAAGATGAAAATACATTAGTATAATGCTCATGTATGCTTTGCGCATTAATGTGAACGATATTCAAATTTTTGCTAAAATTACAGAATTCAGCAATCGCCTAAAAAAAAAGAATTGTCACTTACAGCGCTAGAGTAGACTGATAAGAAGAAGAGCAAAAAAAGCTATCGTCTTTATCCAAATCATACATTTTTAATATGTATATAATCGATATTAAATAATTAATTATATATGTATTTATGAATATAAATAAAACATTATTTAATGAATAAAATATTATTTAAATACTTAAGCAAGTGTCACTAATTCACCTACCGGAAGTGCTTACATCGATTATTAAAGCGTTAACACTATATAATTCAAGTTCAATACAAATAAGGAAAAACCAATATAAATTAAATTAAAAATAAATATAAGTAACAAAGCTCCCTTAAATTAAACAAACAAGCAAACAAGGTATTTTTTTATTTAACTGCACTAACTAACTGGCTAAAATCTTCATAGTCCAAGCACGAAAGAGATGCATATATTTATATATATTTTTATGAGGAGACGGCTGAAATTATCTTTCGTTACAATATAACCCATTTAGTTACAATATTACAATACTACAAACCTCCAGAGAGATACGTTGCCAGCATAAGAAAACAAAAGATAATTCGGAAGAAATGGAAGAAATATTAAGAATCAAAACGCGAAAAGATTAAAATAAGAAAAAGGTAGAAATACCATTTCAGTAAAAAATATGCAAGACATGCCTACGCTACTCTACGCTAAATTGCACTTAAATTGCCTAATATCAGTGAGTTAAATTTAAAGCGTCCCCACGGAAACTCTAATTTTAATTTTATTTTAAAATATCTCTAGACTAAAGAGTTCCATAAACATGGTTTCAAGGCAGTTTTTTTAACATTTTAAGAGATTTTTCCGGAGGGTTGTATTATGTAACCCTCTTTAACATATATGAAGAGCATATCATGCGCAAGGCCATCGAAAATCAGGAGAAAGTTTTGCCGATAGGTGGAAAGAAAGTTTCGTACCTGCAATATCCCGACGATTTCAATTTTCTGGCAAATTCAATGGATGAGATAACTGAGCTGTTTCGTAGACTTGAACTGAAAAGTGGCAACATCGGTCTTATCTTGAAAAGAGCGAAAAGCAGACCAAGCCGAAAGTTATCGCTTGAACAACATATGGAAGAAAAGGGATATTGATATAAAAACCGAAACGAGATTGATACAAGCCTTGGTTTTCCCTATCTTTATGTGTGGAATAGAGACGTGAACAATCCCTGCCCGAGACAGACAAAAGATTTATGCATTCGAGATGTGGTGCTGGAGACATATGTTAAGAATAACGTGGGCTGTGAAACGTATCAACGCATTTATCCTCACCCAGCTCCGAATACGAATGCGCCTATCCAACTCATCCCTTCAACGGATTCTTGCGTATTCCGGCCACTCAATGCACAAAGGAGACGAGAGCTTAGTAAAGCTCATCGTGGTAGGGAACACCTAGGGCAAGAGATCACGCGGCTGCTTGCCAACTAGATGGAGCGACCAGATGAAGGGCCAGGCGCCATCAAATTTCTACGCAGTCGTGAGAGAAGCGCTAGACCGAGGTTAGTGGAAACGAATCATTCACTTCAGAACCAACCCCGATTCTAACCACGATCTTCAGATATGAAGAGCCGATTTGAGAGAGAGAAAAGAGACGTTTCCAACGATGGAGACAGTCAACAATTTATTTGAAATCACTTTTCGTTCTAAGGCATTGGAGATGAAAAAAATATTTTCACATACTCGTAATTTTAAAAACCAATTTTTGAATCTTCAATCTACATCACTCCATCAATTTTCGTGACAATCGGTACAGAAATGGCGGAGTACGAATCCGAACGGACAGACAAGTCGTTCTTAGAGAAAAAGATAACCATCACGATATTTCTAGAACTGTAAGGCCGATTGACCTGAACTAGGTGAAGGAAATGCAGAAAACGCATACCCGTTCCGCGGGTTAAGACGGGTTATTTCGGACTCTTACCGCGTAAAACCTCTACGATATTCAACTTCAGCTCATATAGGCAGGGCCACGGGAACGCTTCTGCACACTTACGCGACCCCACTAGCGCTGACCGCCTAAGCAGCCCCTCCTCGGGGTTAACCCCCCTCTCCTCCAAGGTAAGGTGCACCGGGACCACGAGTGCGCCCTTCTACTTGGCCTCGTTGTTATGGGCGACAAACTCCAAGCGAGCAAGTGTCAACGAGCAAAATGCCTCCGGCCTCCGCGGCGAATACGGTCCAGGGCTCCGTTGCTCACCCGGATTCGGCCGCAGAAGTTAGAAATCCACCCCCCGCAGCCCCTCTACGCCGCATCCGTCAGCGGTGTGGCCTCGCCAACTCGCGGGGGATAAGGAGAGCGGCCTACGATCTACCGACACTCCTCTTCCCCCGCGACCCTCTCTTGGTTGCAGAGGCCAGCATGCATCAAAGGCGGACTACGAGCCCACCTCGAGCAGCCATCCCGGACGACCGTTCCTTACCTGTAGGCCATGGGTTAGGTTCACCGCGGGTTGCACCACCCCGCGGCTACTGAGCCTCCCCACCACGACAAGGTGGGAACTCGGTCGGAGGGGAAACTATAGCTCTTACATGTGTAAATTTGGTCAGAACAATAGTTTCAGCATGATAGAAATTATTAAAATGATTTCAACATAATTATTTATTGTCTTTTTATTTTTTTGTAATTTAAAGAAAACCAAATAAAAAGGAATATAAGCATTTTCGTAACACTTCGTGCTTAAAGCATGCAAAAATAAATTCTGTTCATTTACGTTTAAGGTCCAAATGCAGTATCTCCGTTTATTATAAATTGTTCAAGATTTAAATATTTTTAATGTTATCATAAGCATAGAATAAAAATATGTATACGTATTTAGTTATTCATATTTTTTATTCTATGCTTATACATATTTATTTGTCACATCTTTCAGTCAAAAACCTCTTTATTTTTTTTACTTATTACCTTTCTATTAGGATTAAAACTTTATTTTTTTATTTTTGTTTGCGCAAACTTTTGAAATCAATGCTGAAAACGAATTTAAATGTAAATATGCCAAGCTTTATTCAAAATTAAAAGTTAATGTGAGCTAAGATAGTGAGTTAATATTTAGTTGAATTAAATATCTTAGAAAATACATAGACAAGCAAAATATATAATGAAATGAAAGAAAGAAATAAGCGTGAATCTTTTTGATCGGGGATGGGTGGATGTTTATATGTCATTTGAAGTTTTCAAGTATACAAACCTATACAAGTGGCGTTACGGTCTTTTTATACATTATAGTGTATTACCGAATAAAATATTATTCAAAATTTCGAACACAATCTCATTATTTTTACAGAAAACCACGAAACCGACTTCAAACGCCTTATTTTTAAATAAAAAAGTATTAAATACATTTTCATGAAAATCATATAGGAACACCTTGTTTTTATATCCTTTCAATAAAAGGTGGTAGAGAATAACATCTTTTTACACCGTTCACCGTGACCTTTAGTTATTATTACCGTACAATGTTTTAGTCTACTTCGTATTCATTATACTTTTGAATGATACATGTAGCGAAAATTCATGCACCGGTGTTAGCTGCAGTTCAAACGAAATAAATTGTCAGTGTTGTCGCGTCTGCTGTAGCGGACGGACACGGTACTCTCCGCGCTACTCGAGCGACAGTTCGCAGTGTGCTGAGTGGCTGAGTGTCAGCTGAGCCATGATGTCAATATTCGAGAGTTTATCAGCAATATCACCAAGCGATATATTTTAATGCAGTATAAAAAAATGTGAAGTTCAAATAAACATTCAAAAAATGTACATTTCATACCAAAAGAATAAACTTTTCTTGATGATCTGTGGAGACTAAGTCCCTTACTTCATGTCGTATTTATATTTTTATATAAATACATAAATGACACCGACATACATATTGTATATTTTGTTTCATTTCTGAAATATGCCGATGTATTGAGTTAAACTACTGTCTTTAACTCGCGACGATTTGAAGATTTTATTTTTTTACATCTTTATTCCTTCTCTTTCAAAGAAGTTTAAAATTAAGCAATTAAATTAATAAAAATAGTGAAAAATTCATCAACTTCCAAATTATACTATAATTATTTTCCCAAGAAAATATTTAAATTGTAATCAGCTTCTCGGTTTAACTACTGGACGAGACGACATGTACATACCCTCTTAAAAAGGAATTTTGAATATTTTTACACTCAAAAGCATCCTGTTATGGCAAGTGAACTATATTCAAGCCGCAGCCTGAAAAAAACTACTTCTAAAAAACCTAGATTATATTTATAACTAGATACTGATTTGTCTTTTCATAAAATTTGTGCTCGTATTTCTCAAAAGCATTTCACGAGCATTTTTCACACAGCTTCATCAAAATATTTTTTTATAAAATCGGCATAAAATAAAGTATATACGATATTTGGGATTACCGGGTGGCTATTTAAACTCCTTTCCCATCCAAATCTGTTCTATCCAATTTACCAGGTTGACAACGCACTCGCGAATTTACAACAGGGAACGAACTCCTGTCTTCTTGTTTATTATTAATTTATGATATTTAAATCAAGTCCAACATAAACTATGTTTTCGATTTCAATAAACATTGTACTTTATCTATGAGCGATGTTAGCTATGTTTTATTTTATAACATAATGTTACAGTAAATTGTATAATTTATTGAAAAAAAATCGTCCCATTAAGAAAATCCAAAAAAAACTTGATTTTCATTATAGGCTTCACATTTAAGACCAAAACAAAATCAAATTTATACGGCGCTGGATACATAACATATGAACTTAAGCCAAAATTATATTGTTCAGTCAGCGTCGAAACCTTCCACGACCTCTTTGAATTATGAAGGTTGATGTGATAGGAGGCCTTTGTTTTTCCCTTTTTTTTCGCTAAGCGGTCAATTTAACAGGTTGATGGGATAATGTTGAGATCCTTATCTTTGCCTGGGTCTGAAGGCGTCCCATGAAAATTATAATTCTATCTTGCTCTTGCTACTTCCGTATATGAAATGTGAATTTTTGAAGGTAAAATTAGGAGCTAAAGTAATTTAAAAGTTTAATAAGTACAATAACTCAAAAGGAAGCCTATAAATTCTTATTATGCTTTAAATAAAAACGAATCGTCAAAGTGTCTAAGCGCATAATCTATGATGGGTTATAACAATTTTCAAAATCTAATATTTTATAAAGGATTTTATTGATTAAATCTATTATAATGTAATACTTGTAGTAAGCAGGTGAAGTTGTAAGTAAATTCTGTGAATTGCCGCCACGTTTCACTAATTTATTAGAAAGTTTGGTCGAAAACTGAACCCTTCATTTTATTACATAATTATAAAGACATCCTAATACCGACGGCTCTCCTTTATTATCCTTGGCTGACTGGTGAAGTCACCCAGTACATATACTGTTTCAGAATATATCAGATTATTAGTAATAGATGGGTTTATATTATTTTTCTACATACTTGACTTGCTGTTTTTTACTTATATAATATCTGTATTAGAATGAATACAGGTTTATTTACCCAAAAAATCACAAAATTGCCTTAAATGGGGAACTAGTGATTCGAATTTTATAAAAAAATTGTGAGACCGTTTTTGAGGAATACCTTATCAGATAAAAAGTGATTTTTATCTGATACATATATTTCAAAAATGGCCCAACAAATATAATAAAATAAGTTCATACGTGGCGGTGATATTCATATATTTTGTTATTTTCATTTAAAAAACAAACCGCAGAAAATAAAAAACTGATATTATTATCAGTTTCGAAAGAATACCCTATTCGATAAAAAAATATTTTTAAAATTGATTCATAAATGACGGATATATGCGTCGTCATAAATAAAATCAGTTTTGTCATTCTGATTTAAAATACAAACTGCTAAGCCGACTACTTAAATAATTTTATTGGACTATTCGGGAAGAAATCCCTATCGCATGAAAAAAAAATTAAAATCGGTTCATAAATGATGGAGATATGCGCGAAAGTACATACAAAAAATATAAACATCCGAATTGAGAACGTTCCACCTTTTCTTCACTTAAAATTTGAACGTAGATATGAAACTGTTTAACATTTAACCGCAGATTAAAGTCTAAAAAGTAAATACAAATAATTCAGTTTTCTTATTATATTACACTAAATTTTCGTAAGTATATATAAATTTAAGATAACGTTTTATTTACTTTTTCATAATTTGTCATATGACAGAGTTTTTTTTTAATTGTAGTATCCTTATTAAATAGTACACAGTACACAGATTATTTGAGCAAAGTAGTGTTTCATTATTAGTTGTTTTGATTTCCCTAAATAAGTTCATACTTCAATATTAAGCTAATATTTTTTTTGCATCTATTATTCAATTTATTTTTATTTTATTTATTCACTGTGTGATAAAATACATTAAACTGATCTTATGATAAGCGGAGAGGTTACAGAAGAGGAAGGAAGACTGGGACCTTGAATCCTAAAGAGTGTACCAGAATTGTTGCAATGTACAGAAGTGTAGGTGTGCTGAATCATTTCATCTTTCAGCACTTTCGAAAGATGGACATGGTTATGGATTTTTTGTTAGTAAGATCCATAAATATCGACACTTTAAGAAACGAAGATACAGTATGTTTGATTCTGCGACCTTTATTTAGGCTTTTATTACATTAAAAGCCTCGCTTGACGAAACGAATACCATTGTATCAAAAGAAAATGCAATTCTATAGAATTTGAAAGGCCCGCTGCGTATGGCCTTAATTTATAAATTCTCTGATATCCATTTGTTAAAAGGAAGCAAACTAACCCAAAATTTTAATAAATTATAAGAAATAATAACAATTTGCACAAATGAAAAAGAATATACAATTCTATAAGACTGTTTAATTAGCAATATTCCGCGAAAAAAAATCCCCAGGACCATGCAGACTGCTTACATTATCGCTTGGTGGTGGTTTTGTCTGCATGATCGTGCACGAGAGCGCACGCACAAGCAGTGTGGGAAG
>JAOCPS010584448.1:0-11152 GCA_025505425.1 Graphium colonna | reverse complement strand
TACATTTTATAGGTGGTAGAGTATAACATCTTGCCACAGCTTTTGCTGCACTTCTACGACTGTACTCGCCCGGGGAAGTACTACTGCCCTTTATCAAGTCGGCATAAAATAAAGTACGCATGACTTTTGAGGATGCCGGATGGCCATGTCTACCCTGTTCTTTTCCTATTCCTATCCCCTCCAAATCCTTAATCCCGACCCAATCCTATCCACTAAACTTATTCTATTCAACATCCCAGGTTGACAACGCAGTCGCAACTCTCCGATTGTTGCGAGTGTCTATGGGCGATGGGATCGCTTACCATCAGGTGAACCGTCTGTTCGTTTGGCTTCCTTTCCATAAAATAAATTACAAGTATCACAAGTAGTATCAAATGGTAAGTCTTTAATCATGCAATGTAGGCCTGTGTTTTGCATACTCAGCACTGATGGGAGATTCTTTATCTTAATTGATTTTCAGATATTTAATACTGTAGTTCAGTGGTTCTTAAAGAAGGTGCCAACGCCTCCTGGGAAGCGCTGAACCCCTCGCGTTCATTTAAGACAGTGGCTTCAATTGGGATCTAGTGCTCTTTCAGGTGCTATTGTTATCCGAGAAAGTTATACATTTTTAGGCGGGCGGTGAATATTTTTATTAAAATACCAACCACTGTTTTAGTTCAACAGCTTGAGCCCGTGGAATGTCGTTTTCCCTTGTCAAAAGACTGAACTACGCAAGCGCATACGGACTGAAATTGTGATGACTTTTGGTCGTGTTTATCGGTAGATGGAAGAGTTTAGAACCGCCCGGAATCCCAGGTGTATCCTGTGTACTCGTGACAAATTTGCATTGCAATGAGACGAGAATGATCTCCGTTTAACCCAACGTAACTGTGTACTATGTACTATAAACATAATACTCAAACGTACCCTAATTATATTGTGATGGTAGCTATCAGCTTGGGACACCGCCGAAATAGGGGCGCACGTCCCTTTGCAGAAATAAGCATGATAGCCCGAGGGTCTGATGATCCAGTCGTCCCATCCCAACTCCTTGAAGCTGACGTATAAAGGTTCCCGGCAGCATTCGCTGGTGGTGGCCCCGCACTCCAGGGTGCGACCTCGCCGCCTCTTACCAGCATATTTTGTGTATAACACTAAGAATGGACGGTGCTTCTTGTGGAAAGAGAGGGGAGCACGCCGTAACTGTAGAAAAAAAGACAATCGAAAAATTAACATTGTAATCAATACAAGAAGGCAAAAAATATTTTTACAGAAAACAGCGGAACTGACTTCAAACTCTAAAAATTTCATTTATTTTGATTGCAAAAAGGGACTATTAAACCGATTTTAGAGAAAATTATACGGGACCTCGTGACTATATCCTTTGAAATAGAGAAGATTTTTGAAAATCGGTTCATATCTTGCGTAGAAATCAGTAAACATACAAACATACAAAAAACATACAGTCAAATTGAAAGACTCCTTTTTTGAAGTCTTTTGATTTTTTTATAGCTAGCGGTTTCGACCACATAATATTGTTTGTAAATTCTAGTTTTTTGCACGGAACCCCGAAACTTTTCTAAAAATAAAAGCATTCCGAATCGAATCCAGCCGTTTCAAACAATAGCCGACACAAACAGACAGACGGACAAAAGTTCTCATTTTAATTAACCAAAAATCCAAATTTTACAAAGAGAAGCTTAAATTTTATTTATATGTATAGATTTATATGTAGAGAAACAAAATTGTCATACTCCAACACTTACGAGATTATAAGTCAAAAGAATAGAAAGGGACGATGAGAATAAATGTATTGATC
The DNA here is from genome assembly GCA_025505425.1 of Graphium colonna. Taxonomy (NCBI): domain Eukaryota; kingdom Metazoa; phylum Arthropoda; class Insecta; order Lepidoptera; family Papilionidae; genus Graphium; species Graphium colonna. The sequence continues at coordinate 9,351 of JAOCPS010584448.1, read as the reverse complement.
GTTTTAATTAATGTTTGTACAATTTTCATAAAAAATGGCAAATTCAAAAAATCTTCCATGAAAATTAGATTAGAGCATTAAATAGATAAATAATAGGTAAAGAAAGATGTGCAATGTCAGATACGCATATAGATAGAATAAATAAATCGGATAAGATAGTTTGGGCACGCGGTCATAACGTGAAGTTATCCGATGTACCGACAATGATTCAATATCTTAAAAATATGCCACGATATATGTCAGTGGAGATATAAAATTAGCATGTTGAGTCATCGACATTCTACAGATTATAGAGATATCAATAGTTATTCATAACCAAATTTTAACTAAAAAAATATAGAGATAGAAAAGCTTTATATTTACACTATTTTTCAAATAACATTTTAGTAATAAAATAAACTCAATATAAATGTAGCTCCATAAAGTATATACTATTATATACCTTTGTTAAGCGATATAATCATATATATAAACATCACAAAAACCATGAAATAATTATAATAAAAAACAATTGAAAATCAAGCTGATCTCTTAACAAAACACAGACTAAACTTCTCTTAAAGCCCAAAGTAGCTAAATACACATTAACTGACAGGTTTAGTTGGCCCTGTTTAGTTAACTTATTGTACTTATACCTATTTTATCCTACTTTTAATGTTTTACAGAAAACCCTAAATACACTACTCGAACAAAAGCCCTTAATTTTACATGTCAGAATTTTCAAATTTATTTATTGAATTAAACAGAACCTGAAGTTGTTTTTACACGACGTGAACAAAATAATACTGAAGTTTTGTCAAAAGAAATGTGTGCACAATTTGAAATTGCACACTAGACGTTTCCAAGACACTTATTGTCTATTAGGTTTTTTATATATATTAAAATGTATTAAATAGTTAAGAAAATGAAGCTCCAGAGTTAGATATCAAACCTACCTGACAAGTTCTACAGGCGACGTGCAATGTATGTAGCCTCTCCATACCCTCCAGCCATACTCTTACAGCCCATGCCAACTCCACTCGCACCCATCCTTCTCCAATATCAGTCTCTTTTATCGCAATAGGTTTGGTCTTCTTGAACTGCTGCTGGCTGTCCCAGTGTGCAGCTTCTGATATCACGAACGTTTGGTTGTACTCGTCTAAGGGGTCTGGTTCCTGAGAACAATATAGTTTATTTTAATACCGACTTGACAATAATGAAGACATAAGTTCGCTCTCTAGTTTAGAACCTATAAAACTAGTGCTTATATAGATTTATGACATTTTTCTGAAGAATTTAACATACATTATTTCAACTATACCTAAAAATGTATTACGATAATTCCAGATCTTTCGATTTGTAATATTTTTACATCTATCATACAGACTACTCGTATTAGTCACAAAGCTGAATAGAGAATCTTTTGGAGTCAGATCATTTGACAAGGTAAATACTTCTTAGATGTTAAATAAATGCTGTATTAAAAAATAGATGACCGGTTTGCGCAGTGGCTAAGATATTGGCTGCTGCATTGTAGGTGGTGGGTTCGTTTCGCACACGGAGCAAATATTTGTATGACCTACAAATACTTGTTTCGGATCTGGGTGTTTGTCTTTGTGCGATTCATGATTGTAAAACTCCCTTGTAACACTAGATAGACACTGATTTTATAATAAGAGCAGCGTTTTTTCAATAAAAAAATCATTTGATGGGGTAATTTTTTCATTACAATATAGTATGATGCAAAATTGTTGAGGTCAAAACATCGCACGAGGCGCTGTGCAGAACAGAATTTTAGATATTGAGGGACGTAAATAGATGGAGGGTGAAGCTCACTTCGTAGTACGAGCTTACCTTGATCTGCCAAGAAGATTGACGCTTATAACATTTATATGATCAGCAAAAGTTTCAGACTTTTTGTAAAAGTATTTAAAGTTAAAGCTTTTGTAGAGAAGTGAAAGGAAATTTCTAGATATTTACCTTATAGAACCAAAGTTCCACTACGGTCACTTCTTCGGGTTCCACGTCAGGTGGCAGCTCGAATTGGAGACAGATAAAAGGGTACCTCCCCGTCGTCAGACATTCGCCTGGAACAAAACACAATCGAGTTAGAAATCATCCAAAGAACAACTTCCTTCATACGCGAAAGATATTAAAGTCACGTGAAGTAGAAAAGTCGAACAAGAAATTTTTCCAAATAATTATTTTCACAAAAACATCGATACAATCTTCAAAGGGTTTAGATATGAACATTCTCGAAACAATTTCTTTTAGTATTTAAAAAAAAAATAATTTCATGAACATTATATAGAATCACCTCATAACTATATACTTTCAAACAAAAAAAGATTTTTTAAATCGGTTCATGACTTACGGAGAAAACAAATATACTAAAAAATACAGTCGAACTAAAAACCTCTTCCTTTTTTTGTCAAATGAAAATAACAAATATCTGGGTGTTAATAGGGAGGGGTTCGAATTAGTCAACGGATCTACAGATTTCTTCAAAAACATCACTAAAAAGACGGAAGGTGGAAAAAAATGATATTTACAATTTACGAATATCGATAGCCAGCATAATACTGCGTAGTTTTATAGTAAATAAAACGATATGGAGGTGAACGTGTGACCCTGTTAAAGAGGTTTCTTAAAAACATCATAAACGGCACATCGTTTCACGATAATGATCCAATATACAAGTCATGGTCTTAGTCTATATAATCTACTGAACATACTGGACCTATCATGTATTTATAAGATTTTTATGTTGGCTTTTGAATTGTCAAATGATTGTCATAAATCTACATTATTGCTAGATAACCTGAGTTTCTTACGCCGGTTCTTCTCAGGTCAGTGTCTTTTTTTTCCGAAACGGTGGTAGTAATTTTGACAATCAATAAGCAAGTGTGAAGCAATTAAAATATTAGAAAATATCTGACATCAAAATTGGACGATTCAAAATCTTTACTGAACATTATTTCTTACATTTGAAAATAATAATAAAATCTACATAATAAAGAAATTTATGAAAACTGTTACTTACACGCTAAGCTGTTCTAACAAAGCGATTTGCTCAAGGCTTTTTTGGTTGGAAGATATTCGAGCATAGATTTGACATCAAGCATTGGGAATCACCTAAATTCTACATCACTATCTACTGTTCGATTTGAGGTATGTGAATGAACTGTTTAACTTGAGATTTAGTAGACTTAGTAACGAATGCTTAGTAACGTTTGAGAAGAGCAGAACGAGTCAGCACGTACATAATAATAGAACTGATGTTGCTAATTCAAAAATAAATTTTCGATAATTCTAGGTTGAAGAAATGTATTGTTATTACAATACAAAATAATATTAAAGAAAATAAAATTATTCCTTTAAAACTATTCACATTTTTCTCTTCAACAAGTCTCTGGAAAAATTAGTTTTCAGTCTACAAATTTCCCAAAAAACGGTAAACTTGGACTTCCTCAAGGCACTATTACTTGACCTGCATTGTTGTTAATTATTTTTCAACACATTCCGTGCTTAGTTCAAATTGAGCCGAGATCCGTCATTAATTGGACCAAGGAGTGACCCTAAAGGCCGTTTCTGATAACAAGTATTCAATCGGCGCTTCGATTAATTTTAATGATTATAGCTTAACATTCATACTGATAACGTGTTAAACGTGTTTAATTACCTAAGAGGTTACTTAACTATGGTCAGTTTAGAATTAGTTAAAGTAACAGCCCCTCACATGAGTCAGCATAAAATAAAGTATGGCTTTTGATATTGGAGAAGGATGGGTGCGGGTGGAGTTGGCATGGGTTCTAAGAGAAGAGGCTTTTGGGGTTGCCGGATGGCCATTCCTACCCACTTCTTTTCACACTCCTTTCCCCTGAGATTCTTAATATATTCCTCACCTATTCTTCCTCCAGATACACGACCCCGGTGTAAATTAGTGCACTTCAGATATGTTACATTATTTTTTTTTAATTCTTAAATATTGTTATTAATTTCCCTGCTGAAATTTCGCTACATAAACCTTTTAGGGTCAGGTTTTATGAGTATATTGTACTGAAGACGATGTCAGACTCATAGTCTTTTTCACTACACTACAAAGCTCCTAAATTTTTCAAAAAAAACTCAAGACTTATCGATGAAAAATGAATAATGCTTTTAAACGTTCAAAAAAATATATTTTCACTTTTTTTTAATGTTACAGATATCATTTTCCTCTAAATTTAGCAAATTTGTATTATAACTAGTGATCTATCTGACTTACTTTCTTTAAACATTTCTGTTTTTCTCGTTTCATAAGCAAATGATCAAATCTCCATAGAAACAATTTAGATTAAGTATTACACAATATTTGCAGAACGTGCATAAGATTTTATCTAACCATCAAATATAATCTACACCGGATATAAATAGATATTACTAATCTGTTTATCGGTATCAAAGACGAAAATGCTTTCTGTAATCTCGATAAAAAAGACACTACCAATAGTAGTTGTCACACAAATATAGATATGCACAGACATTGAACTTTAAATCGTAAATACTTAATTTTTTTAAGGATCTATAAGCGTCAATCTTCTTGGCGGCTCAAAGTCAACAAGAGCGCTTCTCCCCACATCCCTTTACACTCCACGTGCCAAGATGACAACATGTTTGCATCATACTAGAATAAACTAAAAGCCAAATATAATTTCTGTAAATCAATTTAAAATCATGTATCAGTGCTATCGGGCGGATAGTGTCTTCGTCACAAAATATCCTTCTATGCCAGCTTTTCAAGAAATTAGTCTTGGTGATCTATCCTGGGATTATTTGATAAAATGGTTAGATTTAGTGCTAATATTTAGTTGGTATCTCGCTGCACTTATGGGTTCTCTTTCATAAAAGATAAATTTTTTATAATAAAAGCAGAGAAATATTAATTTAAATCTAACCATTTTATCTAATAATCCCAGGATAGAAGGTTATGTTGCGACGAAGACACTAACTGCCTGATAGCACTTATGCTCGATTTTAAATTGCTCTACAAAAATATATTCAGTTATTACCTAATTCAGTTCTAAGTAAGCAAAAATCTTTTCAAACAGGCTTCATATATTCATAAGTATGCAGTGAGCAAAATTTTTGACAGGGCCTTAACTTAAGAAACAGCCTGTATGACACTATTATTAATCATTTGCCTTACTAAGAATGTTATAATAATCTTGGAATACAAAAATAAAAATAATGACAAAGATAAAGTCTCGAACAGGGATTGCGTTAATTAAACATTAACTGGAGAACGATAATTAAGATAACGATGAGTTAAGTTTTGTTTTAGATAAAAATAATAAATAAATTTTGATGAATAAGCGCGTGTCTTTCACGCGATCGATCTCTACGACGTCGCGACCTTTACATTTTTTTCTATATATATTTTTTTGTATATGATTAACTATTGAACCTTCAGGTTTAGGAAGATAAGGTTTGATGTTTTATGTCAATAATCTTGTCCTATTTTATACTATTACACAAACAACAATTTAATATCTTTATGTTTACTAGAGTAGAAAAGTAAATTTGAAATTCGACCTTTTTGCTGTAATTTTACACTTGTCAATTCGCGTTATAAAAAGAAATAGCTCGACATATTGAATGTTTATGTGTCTTGTCAATTTATTGTGTAAATACGGCATGGTAGCTTGTTGAATTACCGTTGTTAATTAATTACATATATGTATATGTAATGCATATTATGCAAAAATTACTTTCCTCCATTCCCTGCTGTACCAAATTTTATGCTTCTTTGTCACCTAAATTTTCTTAAAAGACTAAAAGTTTTTGCTTTAGCTATTAATATTATTGTAATTTTTGTGTGTGTCACTGAACTCCGCCTTAACGTCTGTACATATTTTAATTAAGTTTTGTGTGTTAGTTTAGATGGCTAGAGCTAACATAGCTTCATAGCTTCAATCGTATTCATTTCTTCGCTTCATTTTTTATTAGAAAATTGGGTCGAAGACTATGTCCCTAATTTTATTATATAAATCTTATGACAATCGAGTACCGAGTCCTCTATTATCGTAAATGACTCACCAGTCACTTGTTTATAAGTAAATAGGACAGTTTCAAAACTTCTCTATCGATGGTTATAAAAATAATGGTTTAGGAGGTTCTTGGTTCTGTCGATTGGTTTGTTAGGGCTTTATTTAGAAAGAATAGACAAAGTTCATATGAATAATTATTTATTAAATCTAACGCCATCTCTTGGCAATGAAGCGAAACTGAACCTTATATTGAAAAATAAGTAGCAATAAAAATAGAAAGGACAGGTTTAATGATTATGTTGTGTATAATTTTTGTGGAAATTATGTTGTGTAAAAAATAATAAGAAATAACAGTTTTTGAAATAACCAGGATTTTCACTAGAATTTTATCGCTATAAAATTCACTCAAAATGTAACAATGTCAACTGTAAATTACAGACGTTAGTTTTGTTTTTTGAGTTCCCTACAAGCTAAAACTCTTTCATACTTCCTTAATGTATAATCCCTACTTTTCGCCAATAAGGGCAGCTTGTAGCATAACTCTAAATAACATTTAAAAATAATTTTATAATTTAAATTTACTTTTAAGTATTGTCAACGCCTTCTCAATGTTCTTTATTTAAACGTATCACGTTGGTCATGTTTAAACGAAATTTGTTACAAGTCGGCCTAAAATCACAATTCTGGCATTTAAATAACTCTAAAAAGTTCTTGAATTTTGAACAGACTAGCAGTTTTAGGTCAGGTCTACCCTAGCTTTGAGGACCATCCATATTTCTGTTCTTTTCTCAATCTTAGTCACAAAGAAATCTGTTATAATAGCCTCTCTAAGAAGAGAGGCCACTAGTTCCTTGTTCGCACGGGATATTTCCCAAATGGAACCAACGACCGGAGCGTGGCGGGCTATCGCGCGACCTTTTTTTCTTCTTCACGCCAGCAGTATGAGGGGTCATTTTATCTTGTGCCCTGAGCACTCAGCGGCCGCATGATTCACATGATAAGCCGTCTTTTGGTCCATGACCCGGCTGGGAGGTGAAGCCGCTCATTTTACCGGTACGTCTATTAATAAACGTCTAGTTTGTAGACTTTGGTCTGAATTGCAGATTTGGATTTTCGAAGACCGAAATATGTTTGTGTGTTTATTCAGTTTGGCTTTTACAGACCACTACGTCTATCAATAAATATATTAAGGAACCATTTAACTGGCTTGGTCTGAATTTCAGAGCTGGACTTTCACAGAAAAAGTGGTATGTTTATTCAAGTTAGAATTTTTTAGACACATAAAAGTCAAATGGTTTGGTCCGGTCGAATAATTTGGGCACGTTCAAAAAAGGACTGGTAAATAACTTCGTCGTAATATGATTGTTTTTGAAAGGTTTACATTGAACCTAGCACCTAACCTTTGTTAAATAACTTATTTAATATCTGTGAACCAAATTTTGTTATAATTATTTCTCAGGAGTTTATAATAAATATTACGTACTCTTATAGAGCTTAATTTCGAAATTGAGTTTAATTTTTGCATTAAATAAGTGAATTACTGCAAATAAAATATAAATAACATATCTAAATGCTGTTCAAGTTCGTAAGAGTATTGAATTTGTGTACATCTATTAATTTGTGATGGACAGCATAAAGATAGTGAGGGCGATGGATGAACAGAAACAAAGATGGAAAGTGCTGATAAAGGTGATGAGTTTGTCATAAACAATGAGCGAGGGTCTGACTTCTTTTGAGGTAAAAAAAACCTCTCACATGTTAGAGAAATTACAGTAGACAGAAAAGCTGTAAAAAGAATCGAAACTGAATCGATTTTTCTGGGACTTTTCGGAAGAATACCTATCAGATAAGTGAGGATTTTTAAAATCAGTTCGGAAATACAGTTCGTAAACATTCGAATTGAGAATCTTCCTCCTTTTTGAACATTTGATTGGTGACTTGAATTGAGTTCTTTTTATAGATAAGTTTTGACGTTATACATATTAAATGAAGTGATATTGTGATATGTCTTATATATCACAATCTAAGGCTAACCTGAATATGTAATACATAAATGGGTTAAACGACTAGGCTCATCTAATGAATGATTATTTGTATTTACATTTTAATATTTACTTAAAAACAATTCCTGTATAGATTGTAATGATCTTTGAACGTCTTATAACAAACATAATGACAAGTTCGCGAGAGTAGTTAATAAATAGGTATATCTAGTATTTTTTTGTTTCCTCCGAGCCTTATTCCCAAATTATTTGGAATGGGCTTTTAATCCAACCAAAAATTACCTGGATATCAGCTTTAACACACAGCTTTTAATGACTGGCATCTGACCTCCGCAACCCAAAGGTACTAACTGTATTCGAAGGATGGATTAGTTGTCAGGATATTTGAAGGCACTGACATTCCTTAACGACTGTCTAAGGTGTTTTTCAACCGGGACCGACTTTTTGCATGCCCATCAGACTCATGGATCAACTGTTTTTAGGCAATCGAATGATCAGCCCGCAATGTCCTGACCTAACCAAGAAACAACAGCAGAAAGTCGTTGTCCCGCGGCATTCGAACCCACGTACGAAGTGCCTATTCCACTAAGTTACGGAGGCGGTAGTGTATTTACAAGATATTTCCTTCAAATAATAAAGAATGTCTGAAAATCGGTACGTATTTTTAGTTAGCCTATGCTGAGGCCGAAATAAGAGAAACTTGCTATATATGGACAACAATTTACGACACAAAGTAATATAGTAAATAACAAGTGGTAATTAAAACGAAAATGTTGTCATTTCCGTTATTACGTGTGAATTTAGAGCCATAATTAAAAAAAAATCACGGAGTTAATTGGATACAATATCAATGTTTCTTTTAGTTTTTAGTTATTAGTACATTAGTATAAGATCTAATATGATTTGGCATCATGAGACAAAAAATTATGACGTCATTCGAAAATAATGGAAACTATTTTTATATTACTAAGAAGATACCTATACTATACTTTAAGTGTTTAGCAAATCGTATTTCTCTTATTTTTTATTATTTAAAGCGTTATTCATAACATGTATGAAATACATAACTATTTTTTTTTTAGATAACTTTAAGGCGACATTTATTAATGATGGAGACAAATATCTGAAACACCTTATTTTTTAATTACAAATGGTAATATTACAAAGATGGTAGACATGTGGTAGAGCATAACATCCTTTCACAGCTTTTGCTGCACTTTTACGGCCACTCTCGTCCCCCCGGACGAGAGTGGCTTACTTCCCCAAGTACCACCGCCCTTTGTAAAGTCGGCATAAAATAAAGTATGCATGACTTTTGGGGATGCCGGATGGCCATGTCT
>JAOCPS010584229.1:0-11152 GCA_025505425.1 Graphium colonna | reverse complement strand
TAGCACTGCATCTCCTCCACTCTCCATCTCTAGCAGAGGCTGGCCAGCAATGATGATGCCCGCGACAAAAAAAAACCTGGCATTATTTAAAGTGTACTTTTTTATTAAAAGTTTATGCGATAGAGGAACTTTGTGAACTTATTGCTTGAGTAATCATTCAATAAAGAAATTTGTTGTTTGTAAAATCTATGGCCTGAGTGCTTGTTATGTGTAGTTTTAGACAAATCTTTGATAACTCGAGGCTATTGTCGTGCACATTGTTATTTGAATTGAAATTGAAACGTATATTGATCTAAATGTGCCAGTAACACAAATCCAATATATTTGCCTCCACTAAAAAATCCATAACTTTTTTCATACCAAAACCAACGTGACGGTGACGCAAACTCTTAGCGCTTGCTTGTATTAAAATCTGCTCAATGCGCCCAGAAAAAAATTTACTTCATGAATTTTAAATGTTTTACTGAAAAATGGTAGCCGCTATGCAATTAAGCGCCATTGTTGCTTCTTCATTTCGCAGTGCTACAGTGTTTCGGAACGACTTTGCAGTGCTACTGATGCATACCAAGCATTTCAAATTACGCCCTCGCTGTCAAATTTTATCAATGTGATTTTGACGTAAGACGTAAAGGTTTTTGGCGCGGATTACATTTTTGTTTTAGATTGTGATGTTTTTATAGTGCTTTTCTTTTCTGTTTTGAAGTAAATTAAGAAATAATGACGACTCACAATAAAACATTATGCCTACTAGCTGCCAAATTAGGTTTAGAATGTGAAGAAAAGATCTTGAGGTAAACTTACCAATCAAATATATTCAAATACCCGTAGATAGTATTCTTGAATATTTTTAAAATACTATGCCACGTACTATCAATTCTTCACTAGTGATTGTTTAATTCTATTTGTTTAACTACTTTATGTTGCTTACTTAAAATCGGAGTTTTTTAACTAGAGCATATAGCCAGCGACTGTTATATAAAAAAAATTAAACAATTGATCTATTAAATTCCAGCAAGGCAGCAGAATTGGAAAGACTACTTCAAACCAAAACTATAGCAGGCAGTAATATTACTGACACCAGTAAAATCGTTATTTGTTTAGACTTGGCAGCAAATATAAATAGTGTGGATTTTGATGTGGTTCGTAATTTTTTTTATAGATATAGGCTTATTGCTTAATTTTTTTTGTAATTGTTAAGAACTTGACTCGCACATATTGTGGTTTATTTATTTGAAGATATGTAACAATCAGCTTTATCAAAATTTTGCTTAAATTATTTAATTTTCTTAAGTTTTGAGGAGGATTTTAAATTAGTAGCATAGTAAATATAATCTTTTAGGTGTTAAATGTATATCTAAGTTGTAGTTACCAATCTAACTAAAATAACCTAATGCTTGCTAGCCACTTTGTCTTGTGAAAATATATTTTTAATAATTTTTTTTAGTTACAATATTGTGCTTGATGATGATCTTACAATTATATTTTGTACTTTTCAGAAAACAGCAGTAAAGTACTCTGGTCTAAAACAGCCTACTTATTTAAACACTAGAAAAATTGTTGAGAATCTACTTGAACTTACAAGTGACAAGTTGACAGTTTCTGCTTTATGTTTGACATTACAGTGCACAAAAGTGCAGAAATTGGCTGAAGAAGTTCTAGAGCAATATAAAAAGCAAGCAAAATTGGTATGTACACAGGTGAACTGGTGATTGACTTTCAATACTTGAGGATGTTACATATGGGGATCATATATGAAAAATAATAATAAATATTAATTTACCGTTGTGTTAACATAATCTAAAGTTGAACAATTAATTACACAATTCATGTGTCGGTTATCTCAATTATGTATTAATATTCACTAATGATATCTGCTATGTATATTTTGAGAAGTTTAATGAATAGTCAGCTCAGCGATTTTACAACTTACAACATGTAACTATAAAGTAAAGTCCACTCTAAAGAGGTTGACTGGTGATTTACTAACAATATTAAAGGAGAGCACTCAGTACTCAATTGTCATCATATTTATGTAATAAAATTAGGGGCATAGTTTTCACCCAAATTTCCCAATAAATAAAGTATTTATACTTGGCACGGCGCCAGATCAGCTGTGTGCACCGCAGGTCAGAAAACGCCAGATTGTCCCTCCACCACTCTGGTTATGCCATGCTGCTATATTCAAAAAAATAAAAAATGAATATTGTTATTGCCACATTTTTGTATTATTTTTTTAGCTTCACTTTTGAAAATTAGGTTATTTATCTGATTTTTTTTTGTTGTAGGAATTGGATTTAAATTTACCTCAATATGTGTGCATGGCTGTGTTCCATGCTTGTAGGTAAGTTAAAAAAGTAAATTAATTTTTACTAAAATTAACGAGTAGCATACTGATATAGATAATTTTTGTAGGATAACTAAAGAAAAAGTCTCAAAGTCCAAACTTATAGAGAAATCTCGCTTGAAGCCTGCGCAGTGGGCAAAGTTGGATGGTGAATGGTCTAAATTTGTTAATGAAAATTTTGCTACCATTGTTAAAAAGAAGAGGGCACCAAAAGTTAATGTGGATAATGGTATGTAAAAATTTCTTATAAAATGAGAATTTGTGGTATTGATTTTTATAATGTGGATGTTACTATTTTCTGGTATAATTTATTTCATGGCTTTTGCATATAGTATGTATTGTATATTGCATTATAGTTGTATGACACAATATGCTAAAATCCCAGTGTACTTTTATATACTAAAAGTCAGCAAATAGACAGATCTTATAAGGGCAGGAAAAAATTAAGACATTGACTACAAGCTTGGCCACAGTTCAGATTATATGTCCTTAACACACTTATGTGAGTAAAGTATATGAGCTCTCCACATATATGAAAACATTTTTTATATATAACAATTTAAGAGTTGAGGATAATAATCAAAATTGATGCTATTTGAAATGATGAACATGAATGAATATAATGATCTGCATAGCTCTTAATTTAAAAGAATGCCCAATTTTATATGGCATACAAAAATAAATCCATATAGTGTAGTCATAAAAAATTATGAAAAAAGTATGATGATGGCTTTTTAGTACTGCTTTTTGGCATTGTCCTTTAAAAATTATTTAAGACAAGGTATGTTTGACTTTATTTATAAAATAAGGAATTTATAAATAAATAAAAAATAAATTATTATAGTGAATCTAGATGTTAAACATTTATATGATAAAGTGGTATAAAAAATTAACATTTTAAACTAACAATGTGGTATATGCTCCATACCAAGAACAAGTTCTTGTTTCTAACGAAAATCTATATTTATTACAAAAAATTTCAGATGATGTTGAGAAAATGGAAATAGATATATCTAAAAAAGAAGAGTCCACAGAACCACAAATTGAGCCTTATGAAGATTGGAAAAGGCGTATATTAGAAGAAGCTTATAAAGAATTAAAAAAGCTGGAACAAATAGATAAAATGACAATGTCACCAAGAAAATCGCCTAGGAAGACACCGCAGAAAAATTCGCCATACAAAACGAATACTAAAGGAAATGGTGTTAGATTGCTTTTTCAAAAGTAGGATTTTGACAATATGTGAATGGATAAATGTTAATATTTTTACAGCTAAGCTGATTGGTCTGTTTTTTTACATACAGATGGAATAATTTTCATTTTATGATAAATAATGCCTATGTTGATGCTTGCCCATGATTATATGATTTGCGAGCTATTTACAACTTTTTCACAGCCAATATACAGGGCGACTGGTGAGTCACTAGCAATATTAAAGGAGTGTACTTGGTAATCGACCATCATCATATTCATGCAATAAATTTTCCATTAAATAAATTAAGTATAGCTATTTGGCGCGGCGCCTCCATCAGCTGTGCACGCCGCAGGTCGTCGATCGTCGAGCGTACCCCCACCCTGGTCAAGCTGTGTCCATTGAGGATTATATAATTGTTTAATTGTGTCTGATAAAAGAAGTGTGAAGTTTCTGTCATTATAATTTAAGTATATGAGTATGACTGAACTCGTATGAAACAGCTGGGATGTTTTTAATGAAATTTTGTGTTTGTGTTTTTATGCTTATGATGGTATATTTACAATTGTACCTGACAGGTGGCATTGTTATTAGTTGCTAAATTTTAGACAAGATATTTGCCAGATCTAGCTAGTATTTTTTCTATATTTATAGTATTTTTTAAATCATTTTTTAAAGTTAAAATTAGGAAATTATTGAATGTTTCAAAATAATTTGTCTATGATTAATACATTCACCAGTTAAAATTTTAATATATTAACATAAATCCATGTTGATACATACCTGTTGTTCAATTTTTGATTGCACATATTTTCAAAAATATTTTTATGAATCTTACCTTATTAAATATGAAGACAATTGTTGCAATTCTTATAATAATGCCTATATATGTTTAAAAATGTGAAGTCTGTATTTTTATATCCTACATTTAATTGAATGATAGGTTTTTTTTTAAAAAATAAAGTCTGATATTGAAGGAATAATATGAAAAATTATACTAAACATAAATAGGCTCTTAGTATATTTGAAAAATTGTTTGCTAATATGTTGTTGTTGTTATATAATGCTTAAGTGTCATCAGAGAAAGTAGTTCGGTGAATAACATTTTTTAAACCCCAACTAAAATGGTTCTGTATATATTTCTCTGTGACGCAGTAGTCTTACATGGCTGCCTTCTTGCTATTTAATATTCATCTGAAAATTGACTATGTTGTTTATTTGTTGTGATACAACAAAATGTATTCAGTAGTTTATAAGGTGCAAATTATTTTTTAGTAAATTTTTAATTTATATAAAAAATCATCTGCATATTTTAATTTTACGAAACGTATCATTTTTAATTTATAAAAAACATTGTCTGATTTGTGTTAGACGATGAGTATTTTTATATTGTGTTTTATTGTTTTAAACATTTCGGTTAGTGAAGTTCGACAGTAGCACATCACATGCACGGGGATCAGCTGTAATAGGGCTGTCGCCATTTGCAATTTTAAATAATTAATTTGTTTTCAATCGCAGTGAGGCAATCAATAAACTCTATTACACTATTCTTTGTGTGGCTTATTTTTAAATAAAGCATATTTTGTTTTGAGTGGTTAGAGGGCGATTTGAATTATGTTGATTTTACTAATTGGTGTTATTATCGAATCGGAAATATTGCGCGTAGTGTAGTGGTTTTTAGTGGTTTCCGGTGTTCCTGGATGCTGCTGCGACCAGGCGTATTTTTGGTAAATGTTGGATAATAAGTACACAATCAAATTGTTTAGCACTTCGTGTTCGCAATCCTGCGCGTAATCAACTTGAAAATCCAGGTTTGAAACAGATTCCTCAAGAGAAGAAGAACTTCAAATAGAAGATGAGAATGTGAGACATTTAGTCTTCGATAGCAGCCTGCCAAAAAGCAAGTAAGGCTTATCTGATTATTATCGTCCGTCCTTATTGTTTCGTGATAACGATCCGGGGACAATAGGCACATCCACACCAGCTCCTCCTACGACTACGGCCTCTAAACCTCCACCACCAGTTTTTTTATAGGGTAACGAGAAAGGGACTTGCATCTAAAAACCCTTTGTAGACAAGAGAATTCACTATAAGAAGGCGAAGTCGCTTGTGACCGGTATTCAAGTCGGTCCAAACGGCCGACGATCACCGAAAACTCATTTAGTGTTTTGTAAAACATTAAGGGTCATTCCGCACTAATGCGCTTGAAGATTAGCGCGTCTTCCGCGTTGTATTGAAAGGTATTCCTAAGGAAATCGACAATGAATGTGTACTTCTCTCTTCTATAGGAACTTGCATCCAATAAATTATTGTGGCTGGCCCAAAGCGGCTTCCTTCGCCCACCCACCACGCTTGTGGTTTCTTCTATGCACCAGCCCCTAAGGACAACGCATAGACGAGGCCCGGTAAAAGGCTTCAGTTTAGTAGTGCCGCTGCCGATATCGCAATATTTTGCGCTTTTGTAGACAGTTTCGACAACGAAATACGCATACTTGCACACAAAATACCCATCGCACGCTCTTCCAAAGAGCGTTTTAAAGCTATACTTGATCATTCTTAAGTTATTGATGTGGGCACATTAGCAAGCAATGCAGGTCTAAGCCTCGCCGCTGTACGTGTGCTCAGCCTCATGCAGCAGAGGAATACCACAGTTCTCTCCCCGATTCAGATATATCCTGCTTCCTCTGTCATGGTGGCAAGGACATGCCTACTGATCCTAAATGTCCTGAGCATTCCAGGCAGAAGTCCATTAAAATGCTTATGTCTGAGGAAAATATGTCGTACTTAGAGAATTCAAAAATATTTGCTCATTTCAGGCCAATATATGCAGTTAATGCTGCAACCACTCCTTCATGTTCATACCAGACTTCTACCTCTCATCCAGCTAATTTCCTGTTTCCTCATGCTACTAAATCCTATACTAAAACTGTTCTTCTCCACCCTAGGCCAAAACCAATGCTGAGCAAGTCTTATGATGTGTTCGCTCACAACTCCATTACCCAGGCACCTAACTCCAGCCAACTTAATGGCTGTGCACTGAATTCATGCTCCAATTCTTCCCCTCTATGTTTAAGAGCCTAATGAGGTTATCATTAGGCTCGAATTACTTCTCTGGTCTTTAGTAAACATGCTCTCGAAGCTCTTTGACTTTCCTCTACCGTCCAATGTCTCCAACCTTGTTGTCCCACCCCCATAATACTGGTCTACAGTCGCTGATTTAGGGAAGTAAATAAAAGTATTATATCATTGTAATATATTTTTTTAATGCAAAATAAATTTTAATAATATGGTTTTTAGTTCACTAAGAAGTTATTATGCTTAAATTGCATGTTTAGTTACTATTTTATAACATTGATGTATATTATGTGAAAATTTAAACAGAAAAATTTCCTCATTGTTGTGACTCTAACTTTTAATGCAAGGACATTTTATAAGCAAAAAATTACTCACATATAAACATTCGCGTTCGGAACAATTATGCACGCTCAGCTACAAATATCGGAAGGAATCGTACCTACGACCCGCGACGCTGGTGTCAACGCCATGGCGGCTGCACCAACAGGTCAACAAGAATAATATACAGGCTGACACATTTTATTTGGGGTTCATATATGAAGAATAAAATGATTATTAAAAATAAATATTGATTTACCACTGAGTAAACATACGTAATAACTTTCTTAACGTTAGATTTTTAGAATGATAAAGATAGATACGACATTGCCGGAGTGGCGTGGAGGTCGACGACCTGCGGCGTGCACAGCTATAGGAACCGCGCTGTACCGCCATACTTTATTCATTTATTGGAAAATTTCCGCTAAAATTATGCTCCTAATTTTATTACATAAATATGATGGCAATATAGAAAAGAGTGCTTGCTTTTAATATCGTAGGTGAATCACCAATCACTCGCTATTTAAATTTGAACTAATAAAAAGATGAATAATGTGCTAAAGTTATTTTGAATGCGGGCGTGGAATTATTATATACCGCAGGTACCAAGTTGATGCGCAGCAACGATCTCTTCTAGCTCTACCAGTGTTTTGTAATTTTTGGATAGTTTGGATTAAAAGGGACCAACATTTGCAATAAAAGAGCTCGTTCCTGTGAGTGTTCTTGTCTTGTGTTGGCATTGACGACATAATGAAATAAACCTACGATTTTCTCTGTTTTGTAAAAATAATTGTGTACTCGGATTTATTTTTTTCCTTTATTTACAAAATCTTCTTCTTTGCACATTCCTATTTTATGTGTGATCGGCTCTCTAAATGCGATTGCGCTATGACACTCTGTCTAGGGTTGTCGGATCGGGCAAATGCTCTTTGTGTTTTCGGCCGTTCATACTGGTATTTATTATATTTCATACCATTATTTAGGTAATACTTTATGAGCCTGAAAAACAAAAAAAAATATTTTTATGTGAATGTATTGCCAGTGCGAACATATACCCCCCATATATAAAACATGCATTATATACATATACATGTATAAAGATATATATTTTTTGTTGCGTCGTTTTTAGGTTTTTTTAATCTGTATGATCACGTCGTATATCTACATTTTTTATTAATATGTACTCTAATGCAATTTCCATGGAGCTATGCTTTTAAGTCATTGTCTAATAATGACTGTTCGTTTTATCATTTTATTACTTTTTATCCAATGTTTTACATTAGTTACATGCCAAGAGCCAAATAATTCAAGCCAATTGAGCGAGAATAAGAATGACACGATTATATTTGATGATCCAGCACGCCCTAGCCTCGCTTACCCCACTTCCTTGGCCTTCCTCTTTATTTTCTTTACTTTGTTGACCGGTGTTGTTATCAGGGCGCTGTTGTTATGGACACGTTTCTGTTTGCCCTACAGGGTGATCA
Organism: Graphium colonna; assembly: GCA_025505425.1. Taxonomy (NCBI): domain Eukaryota; kingdom Metazoa; phylum Arthropoda; class Insecta; order Lepidoptera; family Papilionidae; genus Graphium; species Graphium colonna. Next base: position 2,739 of record JAOCPS010584229.1, on the reverse strand, counting down.
TGTTTTCCTTAGGAGGAATAGCAGGATTCTGCGCTAATCGCTATCCGTCCTTCAAACCTGTTGTTGCGACTTGCTATGTTGACATCGATATTCTTTTGTTAGCCTTTTTACCTGTTTTGGTCTTTAGTACCTCCTACACGGTCGATTCACACTCTTTCTGGAGAAGCTTCCCTCAGATCCTTCTCGTTGGTGCATTAGGTACGTTACTTACGTCTCTAATGCTTGCTTTCATGGCGTTTTACTTGATCGAGTCATCGTGGAACTTTCCTACAGCTATTCTTTTCGGTGTAGTCTGCGCGCCTATCTACCCCACTGAGGTTGTTAGGAAGTTAAAGGAAATGCCTCGAGGAAAATATGTGAGCATCTTGTTGCTAGGGGAAGGTTTGATAGGAGATGCAACTGTCATGATAGAGTTCATAGCGGTATTTGGGTATTTAGCGTTAGCTTTGACTCGAGCTTCGCAAATAGCCTTACTGATACTGAGGTTTGCTGGTGGTGGAATTATTTTAGGGATGGTAATGGGAAGACTGACTGCAGCCCTCTTGTCGTTGTCGTACAATGATCTATTGTGCGCTGTAACGGTCACCTTAGCCGGTGCCTATCTGACCTATTATATCGGAGAAAAGTTTCTATATGTATCTGGTTTGTTAGCAACAGTATTAGCGGGCGTTATAGTGAGTGGTAGAAAGTCATCTATCGCTGGCGATGTTGAGCAAGTCGTCGCCCACTTTTGGAGTATAATGTCCCATGCGGCGAACACCTTGATTTTTACTATGGTCGGCGTTGTTGTCTTCGAGAGGGTCAGCTATGTCATGAGCGCTCGGCAGCTTTCTTTGATCTTCGTGACGTATTGTACTGTGTACTGCTCAAGGCTCATGGTCTATTCTGCTATGACGCCGATATTAAGGAACGTGGGGTACGGAATATCCTGGCAGCACTCGATGGCGTGTGTTTGGGGTGGCTTGAGAGGACCGCTGTCGCTCTGCTTGGCGTTAATTGTGCTGCAAACTCCTGGAGTGGCTGATGCTGGAGAGGTAAGATTGTAATTTCGCATATATCTGTGTAACCATATTTATGTTACTTGAATGATAACTACATTTTGTTAATATTATCTGCAAGAGATTGGCTGCACATGGTTATAATAATAGTGCATAAATATATACGTAAACATTTTCTACCTTTTGGTTGGTTGGATAACAAAATCAAATATATAAAAAAATAAAGTATTTATATTTACATAATAGTTTTAAATCATACATTATATTTCCAGGTTGTAGAACGCAACATTTTACAAACAGCTCTCTTTTTTTTAGCTACCCTTATTGAATTGCCGACCACCAGCTCGCACACAAAGCTGGTATTATATTAAATACATCTTGCTTATGAGATTGCAAGATGACTATCCCTCCCTTCTTTATTTCTCACTGCTTTTCCTTTTTATCTAACAAAATATTACTATCCATTTGGACTTATTTGCTTCGAAACTGTTAACGCATCTGTTATTCTTCAAACGATGCAGATGTCCGTTAGTGACGGCTGTCACTCACATTAACACCAAAATGAACATTCTGCAGTCACAAGGATAAAATAAAATTTTGTTTTACTGCTTAATATATTTTGGGTTTCATAATATTTATTTGCAGATATTCATAATACAGACTGCAGGCTTAGTGCTTTTGTCGCTGCTCATTAATGCCACAACGTTAGGGAAAGTCCTCAAGTTGCTGGGACTCGCTGAAATATCTTTAGCAAAGAAGGCGAACATGACTAACTGTGTGAAACGCATTATGTTGACGCGAGATCGGTGCATTTCCATGCTGAAGATGGACAAGTTCTTGGCGGATGCTAATTGGGACCTTGTGCAAGCAGGTGCTTATTAAAACTGTCAAATTTGGCTTAAAAACTGTCAAATTTGGCTTAAAAACTTAGGGATAGTCGAAATTTGATTAAGTTTCACTTTACCTTGTATGTTGGGTTACCTTTTGATCCTAAATAAATCTTATTCTCCTTTCGTTGGTCACCTTTTTAATAAGGGGGTTATTGCATAACGTGGACTCACCAGGATTAAACGACATCTATTATCACGGAAAGTATTTTATAAAAATATTGTTTTAACCCCCCAGGCGTCGGCATACCGCACGATGATACCGAAAAAATGTACCCATTGATTATCTACATTTTTTTTAAAACGAGTAAAGAATGTAATAAACTTAAAACAAACAAAAGTTAAAAAAATCGTTTCTCACTATATGCTCGACATTTTGGACCTTTCAGGGTCAAAAATGTGGAGCATATAGTCCATAATGATTGTCGCCATTAATAACCATAAAATTGATAATGATATCGACAGGTTAACCCTTAAATAGGCTTTGCTCACGTTTATTCTAGGATCGTCTGACGTTTATTGTAAGATCTGGAATTTAGTCTGCGTGCGTCTTTGTTACAATATCATCGAAGTTGATTTTTATGATGGGTGTACCATTTCCCGAAAATTCCAACAGAGGTCTACAAACAAAGACTAAAGTATTAAGTACTAATCACCCAAAGTTGAAAGTATAAATCATTAGATTAATGTATCTTTTTATAATTGTTATATACGACAAACCATTAAAAATGCAATTACTACGATTATTTTTGATAGTTCGACAATAACCCATTGATTTTAATCATAGAGAGCTAAAAGCTTTTCAAGAAAGTACCTTAAAGGTTTCTACGCTTAACGATATTGCAACTGCTGTT